>JBBBDQ010000220.1:1237500-1262500 GCA_037127315.1 Ascarosepion bandense
CTCTCACTCTCTCTCTAACTTTCAAACGTGTCTATCTCTCTCTCTCTCTCTAACCCCCGACCACTCAAACATGTATCTCACTCTTTCTCTCACTCTCATTTATGTTCACTTAACCCCTCAAACGTGTATATTGTCTTTCTCACCACTCATAATTCTCTCACTCATTATCTCGAATTTACCCGCCCTCATACAGATTTTCTGTCTCTCTCATTCTCAAATTTGTACTGCCACTTCTCATGGTTAATTTCACTCTACCACGTCTACCCGCAGCTCAAAGGTGTCTCTTTGTTACTCGACACATTTATCCACTCAGCTATTTAGGCGCGCAGTTCCTAATTTATATGTTAGGTATTATATATATATTCCACATCAAATTTTCGCTGCTAACCTCTCCATTTAACAGAAATATTTCCAATCCTCTCTTTACTAATCAATGACAGAATGAAGTTTCATTTTCCCGTTTCTATTTGTCACAGACTAGTTAATTTATGTTAAGTATAGACTGTTAACCTTTCTGCTCATGAAAGAAACGGACACACAATAGACGCTACAGATTCTCACTGGAATAATTGCTTTGTATCGTTCGAACTGGACAGGGCTTTCAAAACAGTAATGCTTTACGCTTAACGTTATTATTTCTTCTATGAAAGGGTTAACGGTTTAATGGTGTGTCCGTCTGTCTCTTCTGTATACGTTTCTGGTTTCAGGTTTATAGATTTTCTAACTTCGTTTTGCACTATTCGGTTGTTGGTTCATTTTAAGCTCAATCGGTTTTTAAAGTCTATTTTGGCTCTCTCGCCGGCTGTCGGTTCCTTTTCAGCTCTCTTCCCGGTTGTTGTTCGCTTTTCGGCTCACTCTCCCTGGCTACTGGTCCCTTTTTGGCTCTCTATCCGGCTGGTGAAAACTTTTTGACTTTTTCCCCGCCTGTCTGTCTCTTTTTGACTCTCATTCCGGCTGTTGTTCCCTATCTGGCTCTCTCCTCGGCTGTTGTTCCCTATTTGGCTCTCTCCTCGGCTGTTGTTCCCTATTTGGCTCTCTGCTCGGCTGTTGTTCCCTATTTGGCTCTCTCCTCGGCTGTTGTTCCCTATTTGGCTCTCTCCTCGGCTGTTGTTCCCTATTTGGCTCTCTCCTCGGCTGTTTGTTCCCTATTTGGCTCTCTCCTCGGCTGTTGTTCCCTATTTGGCTCTCTCCTCGGCTGTTGTTCCCTATTTGGCTCTCTCCTCGGCTGTTGTTCCCTATTTGGCTCTCTCCTGGACTGTTGTTCCCTATTTGGCTCTCTCCTGGACTGTTGTTCCCTATTTGGCTCTCTCCCCGGCTGTTGGTCCCTTTTTGGCTTTCTGCCCTGCGTGTTGGTTCTTTTTCGACTCTCTCCCCTGCTGTTGGTTCTTTTTCGACTCTCTCCCCCTGCTGTTGGTTCTTTTTCGACTCTCTCCCCCTGCTGTTGGTTCTTTTTCGACTCTCTCCCCCTGCTGTTGGTCCCTTTTCGACTCTCTCCCCTGCTGTTGGTTCTTTTTCGACTCTCTTCCCCTGCTGTTGGTTCTTTTTCGACTCTCTCCCCCTGCTGTTGGTTCTTTTTCGACTCTCTCCCCCTGCTGTTGGTTCTTTTTCGACTCTCTCCCCCTGCTGTTGGTTCTTTTTCGACTCTCTCCCCCTGCTGTTGGTTCTTTTTCGACTCTCTCCCCCTGCTGTTGGTTCTTTTTCGACTCTCTCCCCCTGCTGTTGGTTCTTTTTCGACTCTCTCCCCCTGCTGTTGGTTCTTTTTCGACTCTCTCCCCCTGCTGTTGGTTCTTTTTCGACTCTCTCCCCCTGCTGTTGGTTCTTTTTCGACTCTCTCCCCCTGCTGTTGGTTCTTTTTCGACTCTCTCCCCCTGCTGTTGGTTCTTTTTCGACTCTCTCCCCCTGCTGTTGGTTCTTTTTCGACTCTCTCCCCCTGCTGTTGGTTCTTTTTCGTATCTCTCCCCCTCTGCTTGGTTTTTGGTCTTCTTTTTCCCCCTGTGTTGGTTCTTTTTCACTCCCCCTGCTGTTGGTTCTTTTTCGACTCTCTCCCCCTGCTGTTGGTTCTTTTTCGACTCTCTCCCCCTGCTGTTGGTTCTTTTTCGACTTTTTCGACTCTCCCCCTGCTGTTGGTTCTTTTTCGACTCTCTCCCCCTGCTGTTGGTTCTTTTTCGACCCCCTCTCTTCCCCCTTTTTGCCCCCCCCCCTGTTGGTTCTTTTTCGACTCTCTCCCCCTGCTGTTGGTTCTTTTTCGACTCTCTCCCCCTGCTGTTGTTCCCTTTTTGGCTCTCTCCCCGGCTGTTGTTCCCTTTTTGGCTCTCTCCCCGGCTGTTGTTCCCTTTTTGGCTCTCTCCCCGGCTGTTGTTCCCTATTTGGCTCTCTCCCCGGTTGTTATTCCCTATTTGGCTCTCTCCCCGGCTGTTGTTCCCTTTTTTGCTCTCTCCCCGGCTGTTGTTCCCTTTTTTGCTCTCTTCCCGGCTGTTGTTCCCTTTTTTGCTCTCTTCCCGGCTGTTGTTCCCTTTTTTGCTCTCTTCCCGGCTGTTGTTCCCTATTTGGCTCTCTTCCCGGCTGTTGTTCCCTTTTTTGCTCTCTTCCCGGCTGTTGTTCCCTTTTTTGCTCTCTTCCCGGCTGTTGTTCCCTTTTTTGCTCTCTTCCCGGCTGTTGTTCCCTTTTTTGCTCTCTTCCCGGCTGTTGTTCCCTTTTTTGCTCTCTTCCCGGCTGTTGTTCCCTTTTTTGCTCTCTTCCCGGCTGTTGTTCCCTTTTTTGCTCTCTTCCCGGCTGTTGTTCCCTTTTTTGCTCTCTCCCAGACTGTTGGTCTCTTTTTGGCCGTTATCTTGGTTTTTCTTCGTGTATATATATATATATTATTTTTATTCTCTCTCCTGTTTCTTCTCGTGCTTTCTTTGCATTTTAGTGGAATGTTCGTTCTTTTCTTACTCTTTAGTTTTATTTTCTACAAAATCAATGTGCGTCTGCCTGTTTCCCACACGTTAGCAATTGTTAAGCTAATTTTACCTTCTCTCGTTTCTTTTTTTTATTGGATTTCGTCTATCTTTTTTCTCTTCCCCCAGTTTGCTAAATGCTACAGTTTCTCTGCATCCATCTTTACTGTCCCCCTTCGGCAACTTTGCTTGTTTTAGATTTATCTTCTTTAATCAATTTTTCAACTGCCGCTCTTTCCAGCTCCCTACGTTATCCAACCATTTCAAATCACCGACCTCCTACTGTTTTATCTCTCATCTTCGATTTTACTTTCTCTTAACGTTGCTCGCATTGCGCGAACGTCATTTAAAATGCCAGTCAAGTTTCCATACTGTCGAATTGGTCTGCTGTATGCTTCGCTTAATTTTGTCAAAGCCTAGGAAGGTATTTGGATCAACATAAAGAAAAATGAAGTCGAATTTCGTTGGTCAGTAAACTAAAGATTCTGTAGAATTATAAATCTATCAAAATCTACATTTATTTATAAATGGAATTTTGTCTCTGTGTGTGTCTGTGTGTGTCCGTTACCTATAGACTCCGAAACAGCTGAACCGATTTTCTTGCAAATTTACACACTTGTACTATAAACGTGTGTGAGTGTTCTTAGCTAGGTTTTGTGTCGAGGCACCCCGATAATTATCAAAAATCAATAATCGAAAAAAATCGGGTTATAGAAGTAGTGGTCCGATTTTAACCAAATTTGATACACTCATAGACAAATACACAAGAAACAATATTCAGAAGATTCAAGGTTGCAGTTCTATCCTTGGATGACTTATTTGACTCCGATATGGGAAATCGATACCCCGATATCCTACCGGGTCTGATCAAAACCAGTTTTTCAGCCCATTATTTTAGTTTTTGATTCGGATTTGGCTCTAAGTAGGTATAATTGTAGTTCCTAGTCTCAGCCATGATACCATTTGCTCAGAGGATTTATTTAGCCTTCAATATTCAGTTTACGACAAAAACACCTGTTTGATATCGATACTAAGAAATCAAAATTTGACTTGCATCCATTCATTTTTCTTTCAGTGTACGGTTTCTCTTTAACTAGAAACAACTATTGCTTTTTAGTCTTTTGTGCCAAGATCCAAAGATACTGAACTACAGTACTATGGATTAGTTTTAAAGCTTTCGTTATTCCCGAGCAACGCCGGGCTATACTGCTAGTCCAGAATAAAAGCGTGTCTACAATGAATGTTTCTGAGTTTTCACAAGCATAAAATTCAGACGTGAAGTCTTCATCTGTAATTTATTTCCTCGTTTCTTGGCAAAGGTTTGATAAAGAAACCACCTAAATGTGGTTTCTGTGATGAAACTTTGAAAGACACTATTGAAATTTGTGACTGTACAAGGTAACCAAACAGTTCTGTCTGTTTTTTGATAAGTCATTGAATGAAGTTGAAATATATACGAAATGCGTATAGCAATTTTTTCTAATTCGCACAGCCGGAAGTAGGAACATCAGACGTTAAAAAACACGCGCACCGTGCCCGGTCCTCAGTTATAAACTGGACAGCTGTGAGAAGGAGGGAAATGTCTACAGATCTCGTTCGGGGATGTTTGCTTTAGAACTTCAAAGTGGGGTTATTAGCAGCTGCATAAAGTCGCCGCATATGTCAAGAGTTTGGGGATAGTGCTGTGGATGAACGTACTGCAAGGCGTTGGTTTCGAAAATTCAAGTCGGAAGATTTGTCTCTCCATTATAAGCCTCGCAGTGGACGACCACAGGTCTTGAATGAGGGAGTTACAGATACTGTGAAGCGTTTTCTTTTCTTTTTTTTTCTTTAAAAACGGACAGAACTTTTTTGGTTACCTTGTATTTCACATATAACAAAAATAAATTCATGCGCAAACATTTTTGTGCAAATTAATTGAAACACCTGCTTTAGTTTCCTTTCTTTTAACATACGGTCAATTTTAGACCCACTGAAGTTACAGAGTGTAATTGATTTCTATTTTTTCCTCAGATTATGTCATTTTCAGTAGTGTGAAGTTACATGAATTTATTTTTGGCGTGGATGATGAAATTTGTTTGGCCTTAAAAATATTGCGTCATCTGTGATTGGATCAAATGTTTATCACGCCCAGACACTATTGTCACGACGGTCGATGACCGTTACTCAAAGGAAGCGTATGAAGATTGTAACACTACACGAACACACTGACAAGCCTTACAGAGAGATCGGATATATTTTTTTGTCAGCCTTTCAAATGTCAGTCACTGTTATCAAGGCGAAGAAACAAACTGGATCCATCAGTCCAAAAGGTAAAGGAAATTGTGGTCAAAAGAGAAAAACAACGCCAAGAGACGACGTATATGTGATCAATGAAAGTGTGCAAGTTCCTAGGAGGACATTATTCGTTTTTCATTAATTAATTTGCACAGTGATATACATGGCCGTATCTGACTACCGGGCACACCGTGCACGGATCCGGGCCGACCCGTGCAATCATAGTGAAAATCCGAGTAAGGAAAAATGTCTTCGTCGGAAATCAAACTTAACAATTCACGAAGAAAGAAAGAAAGAAAGAAAGAAAGAAAACGAAGAAAACATCCGAATGAATGCAGTAAAAATCTGTTTATTTATTAATTTTGGGAGAAAAGACTGGTTATACTCAGAAACTCCGAACCCAATTTCCTTCTTTCGTTCACGTTCTGTGTCTAATTTCTATCGGAATAGCCGAAAAAATCCGCAAAAATCATAATTTCTGGAAACGGATGACACTGATGACGTCATCACATTGTCAACTCAAAGATCCGGGCAATTTTCTCTGTGCCCGGTGTTTTTTTTTTATTTTTAAGCATCAGCTACGGCTCTGATGATGTACAATAACTGCAGAAATGTAATTATATAATGGTGTTATATATCAGGTCAGTAGAACTACATATAATGCTGTTGACTATAATTTCCACGGCAACCAACTGTAATATCTTTACTGCTCCGACCCGTTTTTTTTTATTACTTCTGGCCGTTGCTTTTCGGGTGTTGGGTCACTACTTCGTCAATCCAGATTCAACAATCTTCTATCGGTCTTCTTTGTAATTTTTAAAATGCTGATAAAAGATATATCTGTGGAGCCGACTTTACAAAATTCTAGAAAAATACAATAAATTTACATTATATTTCTTACACTCAAAAATTCACTCATTTTTGTGAACGTTTTTTGGTTTGAATTTGAATTTCTGCATTTGTATATATTAAAAATTCAGCGACGTATTTTGAAAAGCGTTGTAGGCTTTGAATTTATAAACAACAATCTGCCACGTGAATTTGTGGAATTCCTCCAGAAAATGATCAATAATATTTTATATAAAGAAATATTTATTAACAAATAAAAGTTTAATAAAATCTTGCTTACAATATTTTCAGAGTCGATTTTTTGGTTATGTAAGCGATAAATTTAGTTTTCAGAAATTCGTATTTCAGTTACCGTCTGACCTGAAGAAAACTACCACCACGTTTAACTTCGATGTTTTTCAAGTTTTTTTTCTGTTTTACTTTTTTCAGCGCAGTCCTATCGAGTGTTACTTAAACTTTCCAATTATCCATAAGAATTTAGAAAAATTACAATGTTTAAACAAATTTGGTGGGGGGTCAATTTCTCATACAACGTTAAATTAAATCGATCCTCCATTTTCCAACCACTCGCATTGGGATTGCTTTGTTTATGTTAATTTCGTTGGTTCTCATTGTTTTTTTTGTTTTTTTTTTGTTGTTTTTTTTTACTTTTTCCAGCGCAGTTCAATCGATTGTTACTTAAACTTTCCGATTATCAAAAAGAATTTTGAAAAATTAAAATATTTAAACAAATTTTATGGGGGGGTCAATTTCTCATACAACGTTAAAGTAAATCAATTCTCCATTTTCAACCCACTATAAGATTGTATGAGAAACTACCCCCCACAAAAAAAATTGTTTAAATATTGAATTTTTTTTTTTTTGTCATTCGTAAATTTGAAGGTGTATTGCACTGAGAAAAGTCCAAAAAGTTTGATAATAAACAAATTTACAGGTGGTGGTAATGTCGTACCGGCGACTGGTTTCAAAATGGAGGCTTGATTTACTATAACGTTGTATGAGAAACTGATCTCCCCCAGAAAATATTTAAATATTGAAATCTTTCAAATTTTTTTTTTTTTGTCAATTGTAAAGCTAAGAGTGTAATCGATAGAACTGCGCTGAAGAAAGTAAAAAAAAAAACTGAAAAACAACGAAATTAAACGTGATGGTAGTCTGCCTTTTGCTATTATACAACTGGAAATTCTCAAATCTTAATTAATTACATTTCGTATATTTATTCTATCATAGCATATTACAAAAAAGGCTTAGCGATTTTGAGCTATTTAACATAAAAACATATGAACAGAGTCGACCCAATTTTAAAACAGCTTTGACTGCCGTAAGCATGCTGCGATTGAAAAACTGTCATCCATACTAACACAATTGATTCAGTTGTATTCTAAAGAAGATAAACAAATATTTTGTGCGAAGTTTTCACAAAAATATTTTGTAATTTCTTTCAACTTGAAAGACACCTAATACTCAAAAATAAAAATATATTTAAATGTTTAGAGCCATGTTCGATATCGATTATTCTTTCGTTTATTCTCGCATATTCACAGCCAACAAAGTCCGTAATATACACTACTATTAGTGATACGAAACAGTGTGGGATTACGGGTTTAAATGAGTTATCTTCACTTTCTCTGTCTAAGTAATTATTATCAGAGACAGCTACGATTTGATAATGTTTTGACAGACAAATTCCACTATCGCTTAAAGTAGACGGATAATCAAAATCACCAGGCTATAATACTATATTTCGACCAACACATTAGAAAGTTTTATCAACCATTAGGAACTGGCTACTAAAATTAAGAGAGGCCTTCTACATTTAGATACATACATACACACACATATTTACTTTCTTTAAAACACTATAAGGTATGTTTTCTTAGGAATTCTTTTAAAGACTGTTCTTGAAAATTCTTCCTAGCGACTGAATTAAAAATTTACAAACGCAACTGACAAATTCATATCTACCTTTAGATATACTTCATCCAGATTTGTCATTAATGCCCGTGTCAACGTTTGGAGGTAGTCTTAATTTACACATGAAACCTCTCTTCCTAATTTCGATTCCCACTCAATTTGCAGGATTCCTGATTTCTTGCACACAAGAATCTAGCGTTTCCCGTGATTGTGATGTCATCAGCTTTGACGACTTTCACCTCTTGTAATTGTCAACTGCTTATCGAAATACTTATTGTTTCAAAACATGATTACCGTTTTCCAAATTAAGTAGACGTCTCAGTTATGAGTGAAAACAATTGTCACGCCGTAGATTTATCATTTTCGAACATCTGCTATACTATCTTAGAATTGACATTTTCTCAGGGCTCATATTGATACAACTACCATTTAAAAAAATTGTTAGAAAATGAGGTACATAAATTCGAAAGTGCATAAGAATTGAAAATAATGTATTCTAAAAAATAAATGAAGTCTTCATTACAGACAAAGAAAAGAGTGCTCAGCTGCTATCTCATACCCCCGTACTATGTCCCCATGAATAGAGAACTATTTCTTCATATATGAAAATGGTAATTTCGGCCAGTTGTACTCTCCGGCCTTCTTCAGATGCTAGGAATTTGAAACCGAACACTTTATTTCGCTCACTGGGCTATATAATTCTTATTCCATGTGTGATGCCACTTTCGTTAGCCATGTCGTTATCTCCCTTTATTCAACTCTCTAAGTTATTTGTTCACCACTGCTGTAGCCAGGTATTGAATTCACAGCTCTTAGTCACTGAAAATAACCAACCCCTATATCCACCGGATACAGTGACCTTAAGGATAACTACATGGCTACTGAAAGTGCCATTGCATATTTAATAAGACTGATATACACTAGTAATCGAAATAAAGGGTTTGGTTCAAAATTCCAAGTACCTGAAGAAAACCGAAGCTTATAACGGCCGAAACGTTGCAAACATGGCAATAAAATCAAGAAAAAGTTCTAAAATTGTAAATACTACCTCATATCAGAAGTCTAGCAAGTACAAAAAAGAAGTTGTAAGGACAAGCAGAACCGTTGAAGTGATATATCTAGGATAAGTAACAGATAGTTTGATATTTCTGGGACGCGTAAATGCTTAGAGAAATGGGCACTCAAATGACATTAAAAACAAAAGGAGCAGAGGGATATATTCAACAATATAATTAATATTGTAGTGGATATCAATAACAGAACAAGGACTACAATGTACTGGCTGAAATTACTTAGAGCTTTAAAGAAAAAAAAAATGGGGAGAGCCATGATCACACAGGTCTCCAATGCATACGATGCATAATTTCTTTTTTTTTATTTAAAATTAATTTCCAGATTTTTAAGAAAGGTTACGATTACGAACCTTACAAATGTGGTTTCTGATACGTATATAGGGAAAAACTCCTTTTAGTTTTATCTTGAGTTTTCTGCGTTCGAAATCTTAATATTTACATCCGTGAGGTATTGTCGATTTTTAACCTAGCCCCACGATCTCTGCGGACAAATATATAGTGAACTTAGACAAGATAACAAGATTTATTCTTTAGCTGATATTTCAAAATATAATCGATATAAAGAGAAAAAATACTTCCGTTTCCCACTCCCGCTTTTTCTTGTGGTCACGCGTTAAAATCTGATTCTGCATCGTTTTATGAGCTGAAAGAAACTTTTATTCAAATAAATCAGTGCTTAAGAAAAGTATTAATACAACAAAAATGTTGATATTGCTCTGTAGTCTGGTGATATCTGCGTTATAACTTGTCATAGGTCAGAAGATATTGTAAATAATAGCTTGATATTAAAATGGAAGAGTAACACGAAATATTTGCCATAAATATATATCGCTAAAATAGAAAGCGTTGGCCAAATTGTAATGCATAGGTGGGTGGCTTTTGTAAGCGAGTCCTTAACTGCTAGTTATGTTGTATATTAGTGTTTTATATTAAGAACTGTAGAAATGTTTTCTTTATTTACACCTGTATCTATACTTAGAAGCACAATTATATAGAAAGAAAGAGAAATTTTTTCTACGTTTTTGTCTGATTTGTTTTACGTAAAATAATAATGTATGCAATTATGTACATTGCTCAAGTATAAAAAAAATACTAACACAGAGTTTGAGTTTTGTTTAACGGCGTATCAATCTCTGCGGGTTATTTAATGGGGTTTTAAAGTATTTTTTTATTTTCAGTTATAGTGAGAAGGTTGATTTAGTCAGATTTTAATGAATGTTTTTGTTTTTATTGTTTTTCTTTATTTTAGAAAACTGAAAATGTCTTCTAGTCTTGTATTGAAAAATGTTTTGCTGAGAATTTGTTTTTCGCAAAAAATGTTTTTACAGTTATAATTTTTTTCTTAAAAATGTATTGTTGGTAATATTCTTTCCTTCAAAAATGTATATTTTTCTATAAAAGTCTATTTTTATGTATATATATTTTTATAAAAGTGTATGTTTATACTTTCATAATGTTTAGACCCCAGTTTAGGGGTTAACTATTTGCCCACAGCTGGGACCCTAACAAGTGCTACCACTCCGGGTCAGGGTGGATCTGGGTACAACAGCAATTAAGAGGTGGTTCCATGCTCCTCACAACATCCAAATCATAGGCCTGGCTGTCGGATGCAACTTGTCATACCCAGGACCCTAACACAAAGGAAACACACTGTAAACTTTTGAAAATGGCATCGCTGCGACGAGTAAACTAAAAACTATTTTTATAAACCATTCGATATAGAGACGGTCAGAAACATTGTCGATATATAATATTGTCTCGTAGAAAAAAGTATCCGGCTCAACTGAATATCTCCAGGCAAATTGTTGCAATTTTTATAACTCGTAGTTATACAAGATGCAACAGAAGTACCCCCCATGTAGAGGTATATAGCTTTGCCTGTAGCCGGGTTCACTCTCCTTATGGCTAAATACATTTTTATGTTTTGACAACTTCAAATATATAGTTAACCATTAACATTTCTACATAATCTCATGAATTTCACTCCTTTCTTTTTCTTACGGTTATAAATCACAGTAACTACCTACATTGAGTGGCTCTTGGGCGTTATATTTCGTGACGATTAATAAGAAAATTTGTCACTTCGAATATACGTATATGTACATTACGTAAACAACATACATAGAAAAATTTTCTCTTTTTTCCTTCTGTGATTTTATTTGTTTATTTTTTATAATTCGCAAATATCGGCTATAATATTACGTCTCGACTGATCCCAACGAACACTTCATCAGACCATTCTCAGAAATCTGAATATTTAGCTAAAGTCTCCCCACTAAGACGGAATGTGACACAAGGTCATATTTAAAGTGGGGAACAAATTAGCCCGGTTAACACTTAAACTGGATTGGGCACTAAGATTGTCTATTCTTTTCTGTCCCGACTGGCTCGTTCTCTGACTGACCGAAGGCATAGAAATCGACTGATAGTTTTGTTTTTGAATGGAACACCGGCGGTGAACTCTGAGTTTTTTTTTATTCAAGACACCTTGACTAGTTCATATGTGTTACTGGAAGTGTCTTATTTGGTCTGATTCTTACCTGTGTTTGAGATATTTTATTTTCTTAAATATTTTATTTCTTATCATTCTCTTTCTTCTTTGGCCAGCTTTGTATTTATTTCGTCTTTTATCAGAGTACAGTTTTCTCGTATGGTTCCTTTTTCTGGTACTCTTACGAGTACATCCAACGAATTCTTCGTACGTCAATGATATCACACAGAACATGCTTAGGTTCTACATTTCCTGCCGTCTTTCTTCGCTAACTCTTTTCTTTAACAATATCTTCCAGTATTTTTGTTTCTTTTTTCTGTTCACCACAAATCATTTTTCCATTTCGTGACCTTATTACCCTATCTTCCCATTTTTCTTTTCCAGTTTTATATACCCTGAAAAAGATTTTTTCGCCATTTAAAAATTTTTTTTTTGTTTTCTGTTCTTATTCTTTTGACTTGGTAACAACTTGTCGAACATGCTGATGTATTAAGGATTCGTTGTTCTTCTCTGTAACTCTTCTTCACTCACCTTTTCATACTTGCTTTTTTAAGGTCTCTTAAAATTAATCACAAATGTTCTGCTTGTCCGTTTGACCTTGGATGAGACGGCAGGGTAGTAATGTTTAACCGAGAAAAGTTTACAAAATTATTTAAAATTGTAAGCAGTGAATTTTGTACTGTTATCCAAGACTCTGACATCTGGAATGCCATATCTTTCGAACAGTTCAGGTAAAAATTCACTGTAACAATGGAAGAACTGAGCAAACCTATCCACTACCAGTATTTGTCTTTGGTTAAATTTGTAATTTCGAGGTAGTTGATTTTGCTGCCAGAGCAGAATCTCTGCAGGCTTCTAATTTTTTCGGTGACTTGATCCATTTTGAACCACTATACTCATAAGTGATTTCATCTTTGATATTCTCGGTTCAATGTTTTTTTGGTCTCTTGATCAACCGTCTGCATGACCGGTTTGTATTATATCCTAAAATTGTTATATTAATAAACGTTTCCCCAGCGGCCTATCCTGTTCGCTCTATGGACAGTATTTTTTTCGAAGCAAAATTTGATAATAGAGGTATGTGGTCTGTCTATAAAGGAAAACTCCTTCCCCGTATACATTTGTGAAATGTTTTACTGCCAATATTAATCCTAACGCCTCTTTTCCGACCTGGTTTAATTTGTATTTCCTGTCGGTATTGTCCAACACAAAGAATGTGCGGCGACTATTACCGCCATTATCTTGACGTACAAGTACCGCTTCTATACCATAGCCACTAGCATCGAAAGACAATAAGGCTTTAGGATCGTAGTGCACTGATGATAAGTCTGACGTTATTATTTTCTCGATTTCTTCAAACTCTTTTTGGCATTTATCAGTCCCGTTCTACTTTATATCTTTTTAAAAAGATTTGTTCAGTGGAGCTCTAGGAATCTGCATGTTATCTATGGAGATTTAGTAATAACTTCCGAGAATAACTACAAATGGTTGTAGCTTGGTAACTATTTTTTTGGAGAAGGCATTTTCTTTATTGCACCTGCCCTCGACGGAACTGGTTGACAACCATTTTTGTAAATAGTTTGCGCTAGTATTTAATTTTAAGAAAGAACAATTCGTACTTTTCCTCTCCGATTTCGAACATGTATTCTCGTATTTTTTTCAAACATTCTTTTCACATGGACGTCATGTATAGCGCCAAACATGTTCAGAAATATCCAACCTTTCAGCTGTATAACCGCTTCCTAAGATCAATGGTGAAAAACGGCTTTGAGCGAGTAAAGCCTGAGGGTTTTGGCAAATATCCTTCTTGGTTGAGTTTTGAAGACTGGCGCTACAGAACAACAAAGAATTGTACAAAAAAAAAAAAACATGACTTGAGAACTACCAACAGCAACAACAACTGAAGGGTACATCACATGTAAGTAAAATAGAAAATAACATTTTATAAAAGTCCACTCCATACCAAATAAGAAGGAAGCCCCCACCAACAATAGAAAGAGCGAGAAGTGCTACTGGACTTGAGAAACTTTTTTCCAAAAAATGTTTTAAGAGAAAGCTTGGTGCCATTACACTATGTGGCTTACCTCTTGGATTTGCCCCCAAATCTGCCATTGGTCTAGGAAGTGGAATACCTTAAAAACGTGTTATAAGGAATATTGGAGTAGATAGACTAAACTATCGCTCGGTTCACACTCCACCCACGTCTACTGAACGGGTGAAGAGGCTCATCCCTTGTTTCCTGTTTAGGATGTGGTTTCCGGCTTTCTCTTTGCCAATCTTTTCACTCTTATGTAGCCCCCTGCACATCAGTGGCGTTACCGCCTTGCTCGGGGTGATATGATTAAAATAAAAAATATGCACGATATTTTTATTGTCTGAATACAGAACTGCATCTTCAATAGTTCCTTATAATTGTTTAACATCAAGCGAGGCAGAACTGCCACTGGTGCGCAGGGGTTACATAAAAGGAGAGGGAAAAGAAAGAAGAACAGATTATAGGTCGTGTCAGACAATGGGTAAGATAAAGATGAGAACACTGGTTTAAATGAATCTGCGTGATAGTAGAGGGGAAAACAACAAGATACAATGGGTGTCGGGGAAAAGACAAGATTCAAGGCAATAATAGATGGCAATTGACACTGCATTTAACATTTCAGGTGACTTATGATAAATTATTTTTTATCAATTCTGAATATTAAATACAGAACTTAAGTTGCACTTCTTAAAATTAAAAAAAAAATTAAAAATCAGTTTCAATAAACAGCCGAATACTTACATCTATAAATATACTCTTACTGAGATAGGACACATTTAAAACCGGGTAGGCCACAACAGTCAGTTAAGTGTCATACGTGATAGACGCTTTGGGCGATCATATCTCGAACGAGACATGACTGACTGGGCAGAAGATTATCCCGCAGTAGGTTACCATTGCTTTCTGCGGTAGTCTGGTTGCCAGCCAAGGTTATAGAACCCAATCTCTCCTGCCATTTAACTCATAGCTGGAGGGAGAAGAGATAGATTATATTACATGATTATATTAAATATAATTAGTGGAAGATCAGTTTATTACTTCATAACAATATAAAACTGAACCCCCAATTTATGTCCAGTAGAAGTTTTAATTATGTTTCCAACTATTATATTCAGTCAGTCAGTTAAGAGCCATAAGTGATGGCGATCATATCTTGAAAGAGACATGACTGACTGGGCAGAAGATTATCCCGCAGTAGGTTGCCATTGCTTTATGCGGTAGACTGGTTGCCAGCAAAGGCTATAGAACCTAATCTGTCCTATTATCTAACCCATAACTGGAGGAAAGAGACGTATTAATACGTTTTTCAAAGGTGTTTCTGCGTAAGTGAATGCAAGGAATTCTACTGGAATTCGAACTCTTCCCTAGTCGATATCCACTGCACCACAACGCATATCCTAAAGGTATATAGTCATAGACAGATCTGTTTCGCTGTATCACAGCTCATCAGTATGGTTAGACACCCGATTGCTTCTAGCCAGGATTAAAACCCAACCGAATTGACATTAGTCAGCGATTCTACCTCTGAGCTATGATCGACCAGAATCAAAGAGGTAGTCTATTTACTACAGCGTCACCGAAATATTTTATAAATTTCAACCGAAAACAGTACTGGCTGTTCGGACAGTGAATGACAAATGTTTCCTTGGAGGGCAACAACTAATATTATAATTACCATTCAAGTCGAAACAGCTCTGAAACTGTCCCGTCAGATCCATAATCAAATACAAAACTTACCGGCAGCTCTGTTATCGAGCCACTGTTTCAACTACACAGATTTTTCTCGTGTGCTATGAAAAGTCGAATTACTCTCTCAGTTGAGAATTTCTCATTTCTACTCCCTTATGAAAAACATAACTGGACATTAGGCTACAAGATTAAGGCATTTAATGAACATCGAACGCTGTACTGCAGCGGCAAACTGGCTAGCATCTACTCGTGTCGAAATTCACAGGCTGTAAAATACAACAAAATGCAGATAATAAGATGAGGCCTTGAATGTTAGGTGTATGCATCGATAAATTTAGCTGCAAAATCAGTTCTTTTTTTTTTCTTTCTCCTAAAATTACTATTTTGTAAAAGCAAAAAAAAGTTAAATGAAAGACCTGTAAAAGTTTTTTTTTGCAGGGTTGTCGAGAAATTTCTCTATACTGCAACCAGCAAAGAAAATTAATTTTAGAAGTGTCAAAATACTTGAACGTAATATTCTTGGCAAACCATTTCAGATCTGTATTTAGGTTTGTTTTTTTTTGGTTTGTTTCTATAAGTTTTTTCAATTTTTTTTTTTTTTTCGCAAAATTATCTTCAGGTGCCTTAAATTTTAAAAAAATTGACTTTTAGCTGAAACATTGCTTGAATGCTAATATTAATTAAAAAAATAAACTTGTTTCAGCAATATTTATTTTTCCGGCCATGTGAGGGTATTCTGTTATTTTGTCGAAAAAAATGTAACTTTTTGTTTTTTTCAGTCATTAGGAAAGTAAAAGTTGTCCTTCAGATAAAAAAAAAATAACTAAAACTGGTTTTCTTGTGTTTTTGTTTTTCCCAGTTTTTGTTTTTTTTTTTGTTTTTTTTGTTTTGTTTTTTTTTTTGTTTTTTTTTGTAGCGTTACCGATCTGGTTTTTAACTCAACGTCCATTGCAGTTTTTTCAAATCTCCCCCTGCACTGTTTATTCTCTCTTTTGATCTCTGACTCTCTCCACACAATAGACTCGGCATTGCTCTCCCGTTAACTCATCACTTTCATGACGAAAGGGAACAACCAGGAATAAACAGAAATATTGACAGACCGTAAATATTCAAATCTGAAGCGGAAGCTGCATTGGCCAAATTAAACCGAAACAAAATAGCAGCGGCAGACAGAATTGTAATAAAGCTTACATGACTCTTCAAGATGATAGAAATAATTAATGAAATCTACAACAGTGGTGATGTGCCGTAAGACCTAAGTAAATCCATTTTAATTACACTACCAAAGAAATTTGGTGAAAACGAATGAGAATTCCATATGACATTTTTTTTTCAATCATTTCACCCCGAGCAAGGCGGAAACGCCACTGATGTGCAGGGGGCTACATAAATGTAAAAACATTAATTAGAAAAGAGTGAGGCGTACAAACTGGTTAGAAAGGAACAATAGAAAGCTGAGAAAGCAAGTGCGATGACAGATACATAGGTGGAGAGAAAGGGAAGGTCATACAGGGGTGGGGAGAGAGCTAGAGTCCAGTGGTTAGTAGATGAGTATTGACTTTGCATTTAAATTTCTGGAGGCTATAGCCGTCAGGAAAGCAAGAATACGGGAGCGAGTTCCACAGGCGGGAAGTGCGAGAGAAGAAGCTGCAGGAGTAGAATTGTCGTCTGCATTTGGCTAACCTGACTGTGAATGGGTGGGACCCAGTTGCCAGTCTGGTTGCACGAGTAAACACCTGTTGAGGAGCCATCAGTGACTTAAGTTCGTCTGAGCAGAAGCCATGAAAGTAGTTATAGAACAGACAAAGGGAGGCCACATTTCGAGCAATAAAATAAAAATTATGCAAAGTCTGATGAATAGGGCGCGCAGCAGAATCAGACTGGAAATAGGGCAAGAAAATTAAGGATTCGTCAAAGACACTGAAACAATGGAGGCGAATGTTATCAATAAAAGCAATACAAATTCAGTAAATCATGTACCTGTGTTCTGTAGAATATGGAAAGGATTTTGATAAAATACGCCACAAGAATATGTGGAAATTCCCCAGAAACCTTAACATATTAGAGGATATTTCAATAATCAAAAACCTGTACTGGCTGCTAACAGCATGCGTGCAGATAGAACATTTGTTCGGTGGATATAAAAAAAAAATAGGTGTAAAACAAGGATGGGTCTTCTTGCTGAACTTATGCAGGGGTTGATTCTGAAATAATTATTAGTTCTATCAGGATTCATTCTTCTTCTATGTACCCTGTTCCTTCCGGACGTAAGCGATCATAGCTTTTCACGTCTCCCTCTCCCTGGTGGCTCTTAGCACGCCTTCTCCTTGTACACCATGAAACCCTCGTTCCGTCATCCACCTGATTAGGTCCTTCAAATATGTTATCCGTTGCTTTCCCCTGTCTCTTATTTCCGCTATCTGCCTTGTTAGTATCAGGTTCTCCAAGCCCTTCTTCCTCATCGGATGTCCCAGGAACTTCAGCTGTCTCTTGCTGATGCGAAGTATTAATTTCCGTTTCGTTTCCATCATTTCTAAGACCTCATCATTGCTCACATGCTCGATCCATGGTATTCGCAGCATCCTTCTGTAGAACCCCATTTCAGTTGCTTCAGGTTTTTCCGTTATTTCTGATGATATTGCCCAACATTCACTGCCATATTGAAGAACTGACCGCACATAGCAATCCAGTACTCTCTTCTTTGTTTCTAGTGAAATTGTCCTGTTTCTTAATACTTTACTCAACTTCTGGAATGCTTCCTTTGCCATGCCAATTCGCCTCCGGAGCTCTGTGTCGCCCTTTGGATCTCAGGGATATAAATGTATAGAAACTGCTGCGACCACAAAGTGAGGGGTCACTTAATATAATGATTGAAATATGGAATTGATCCCCCACTTTATATACAGTATGCTTCTGTAGAACCACATTTCAGTTACTTCATGTTTTTCCTTCATCTTTGATGATATTGTCCAGCATTAACTGCCATATTGAAGAACTGACATCACATAGCAATCCATAGCTCTCCTCTTTGTTTTTAGCGAAATTGTCCTGTTTCTTAATACTTTACTCAACTTTTGGAATGCTTCCTTCGCCATGCCAATTCGCCTTCGGATCTCTTTGTCGCACAATCCGTCTTCTCTTATAACATTTTTTAGGTATTTAAATTTTTGTAACTACTTGATGCTAGTATCCCCGACCTGTATTTGGCATATTGGGTTGCCCTTTTTACTTGTGACCATGCTTTCGGTTTTCTTGCAGTTTATTTGTAGTCCTTTCTTGTCCCTCTCTTCAGCTACCTTCTGTAGGAGGATTTGTATTTTCCTTTCTGTATCTGCTATCAGCGCTGTATCATCAGGGTACCT
Organism: Ascarosepion bandense; assembly: GCA_037127315.1. Classification (NCBI taxonomy): domain Eukaryota; kingdom Metazoa; phylum Mollusca; class Cephalopoda; order Sepiida; family Sepiidae; genus Ascarosepion; species Ascarosepion bandense. The sequence goes on from JBBBDQ010000220.1 coordinate 1,256,127, forward strand.
TCAGTCAGTTAAGTGCCATGCGCGATACACGCTTGGGTGATCATGTCTCGAAAGAGACATGACTGACTGGGCAGAAGATTATCCCGCAGTAGGTTGCCATTGCTTTCTGCGGTAGACTGGTTGCCGACCAAGGCTATAGAACCCAATCTGTCCTGCTATTTAACCCATAACTGGAGGGAATAGACGGATTAATACCTTTCCCAAGGGTATTTGCGTGTATAGGTTGTTTAAATTGTGGCCTCCGGATTCATTTTTGGCAGCTAAAATCTTAATGACATAAGATGTGAAGGTGACACAGTATTAATGGCAGACACGAAAAGAAAACATGGACTTTTACAGAAGATAGTAATGGAAAGCGTAAAAGAAAATATTAAATAAAAACAGTAAGGAAGAATGCATTGTTATTAGCAAAATGGTGAACCCAAAAGGCAGATTACAAATTAAAGATACGAAAATCAAACAAGCAAAAACAGTAAAATATCTACGAAATGTTTCAGTTGTGGATACAAATAGTGATACTGAAGTCATTGGAATAGTTAAAGTTGTACTAAAAAAGCTAAGCAGAGTATTATGAAACAGGAAAACTTCTACAGAAACAAAGAAAGGAGGAATCTTATATGTGATATATGTCCTTCTATAAGACAGGAAATGACGATATTCTAGAGTAAAGCGAATCAAAAATTCAAATTATACTTAACATGAGGTAGAGACATCTGAAATTTCTAGGACACATAATGAGGAAAGTCGGCTTAGAAACTTAAGCTCACAGGAGAAAGTGAAGGCAAGATGGACATAGAACCACAACGCATAAGACAAGCTTTACAAAATGGATGACGTAACAGTGTGGGGCAAATAAAAAAGATACGAGGGTCAATAAATAAATAAGGTGAATTTTTCAGTATAAGGACTTCTTCGAGGGTCAATAAATAGATAAAATGAATTTTTCGGTATAAGGACTTCTACAAGGGTCATTCAATAAATAAGGTGAATTTTTCGGTATAAGGACTTCCACGAGGGTCAATAAATAAGGTGAATTTTTCAGTATAAGGACTTCTACGATGGTCATTAAATAAATAAGATGAATTTTTCAGTATAAGGGCTTCTACGAGGGTCATTCAATAAATAAGGTGAATTTTTCGGTATAAGGACTTCTACGAGGGTCAATAAATGAATAAGATGAATTTTTCGGTATAAGGACTTCTACGAGGGTCAATAAATGAATAAGATGAATTTTTTGGTATAAGGACTTCTACGAGGGTCAATAAATGAATAAGATGAATTTTTTGGTATAAGGACTTCTACGAGGGTCAATAAATGAATAAGATGAATTTTTTGGTATAAGGACTTCTACGAGGGTCAATAAATGAATAAGATGAATTTTTTGGTATAAGGACTTCTACGAGGGTCAATAAATGAATAAGATTAATTTTTTGGTATAAGGACTTCTACGAGGGTCATTCAATAAATAAGGTGAATCTTTCGGTATAAGGACTTCTAATAAAGATAGAAGCTTACTTTCTTTTTATTTTTTTCCTTTACTTCTTTTTCAAATGGATGTAATTCTTTTTGTAGATTGAAAAGAACTTTGAGAGTTTTGGTGATTAACAAAGATGGCTGACAGAAGTCAGTTTTCAGATTTTGGTTGCTGAAGGGGGCAAATCAGTTGAAAATCATAGGAGAATGTCAACTGTGTATGGTGTCACATGTTTCAACCAAAAGAATATATACAGGTGAGCTAAATTGTTTAAAAAAGTTTGAAAGTGACGATGAAGTCCAAAGATTTTTACGCTGAAGGAATACAGAAGCTTGTGCACAGATGAGAAGTGTGTGGCACTGCTGGAAGACTAAATTGAAAAATAAAAATTTAAAAAAGTAAGCTTCTATCTGAATTAGAAAAATTCACCTTATTTATTGAATGACCCTCGTAATTTATTAAAAGCTATATTTCGTATGACAGGTTGGTCCCCCCCCCTCTCTCTCTCTCTCTCTCTCCCTCACCATGCTTTTCACTACATTTCCACGTCTGTTTTCTCGCGTACGTTCTGCTTTTCTATCGTTAGAAACGTGTCATTCATTATTTAAATTTCGTTCTTTCGCTCTCCTAAGCGTTTTGTTCTGTGATCAAATTCTTCTTCCTTGGTTCGACATTTTTGTTTGCCTCTTCGAAATTCTTCTTCATTCCGAGCCGCACACATCTATCCGTCCGTCTCTTCGAAATTTTTCTTAGTCTATTCATCCATTCGTCAAGTCTCTTCAAAATTCCTGTCTGTCATGGGCCCAAACTATCCCTACATTTGTCCGGCTTTGCGAAATTTTTCTCCATCCTGGACCTCATTTATCCATCAGTTCGTCCGACTCATCAAAATTCTTGATCGTCCAGGATCTCAACTTTTCATCTATTCTTCCTTCACATCGAAATTCTTCTTTGTCCCAGACCACCTCCTTACATTCGTTCGTCCGTCTCATAGAAATTCTTCTTCGTCTCAGACCTCATCTTTACATCCGTTCGTCCGTCTCATCGAATTTCTTCTTCGTCCCAGACCTCCTCTTTACATCCGTTCGTCCGTCTCATAGAAATTCTTCTTCGTCTCAGACCTCATCTTTACATCCGTTTGTCCGTCTCATCGCATTTCTTCTTCGTCCCAGACCTCATCTTTACATCCGTTCGTCCGTCTCATCGAATTTCTTCTTCGTCTCAGACCTCATCTTTACATCCGTTCGTCCGTCTCATCGAATTTCTTCTCCGTCCCGAACCTCAGCTTTCCATCTGTTCATCTGTTTCATCGAAATTCTTCTCCGTCCGGATCTCATCTTTGAATCCGTTCGTTCGTCTCATCAAAGCTTTTCTCCGTCTTTTGACCCACCTGTTTTTTTATCTGTTTGTCCATCACTTCGAAATTATTCTTCATCCTACGTTCCGCCGTTCCGTCTGTTCGTCTCTTCAAAGTTCTTGTCCATCCTGGGCTCCGTTCTTTCGTATGCTTCTTGGAAATTACTCTGTGTCGCGTCCCATCCATCTTTTCGTCCGTCGCTTAAAATTCTTTCCATCCATCCATCTCCACGAAATTCTTGTCTGTTTTGTTCTTCATTCATCCATACCTCCGCCTGTCTCTTTGCAATTCTTTTCCTTTCCAGGCTCCATCTATCCGTTTATCTACGAAATAGAGTATCGATAGTAACACAAATAAAGGTTTTATACATAAGATCTACGTGAAGAATTCATATTGTGTCCATCAAATAAATTTTTATTAGACTCTTGACAAGTTTTTCTTGTTTGATTTTAATTATTTGTGTTACTCTTTTTGTAATTACCAAATGGAATTATATCACAAACAAAATAAATGAGGTAAACATATACTTTTCATTCGTTCCCCCGGAATTTTTACCCAGCTCTACGTCCTAATCATTGAATAGTATTTTTCATATTTTCGTCGCCTTGTTGAAATATAATGGAAAAAGACTTCGTCAATGGTTTGACTGACAAAATGTACGATTCGTGGTGGTTAATGCTATTAAATACATTACTGGATTTATTACCGATAATAATTTTTCCGTGTAGTTGTTAATATTTCGATTCATCTGATGACGGCTGCCGTGACGATTCTCTTGAGCGTCGAGTAATTAAAAAGGTGAGACTTTGGTGGCAATGGATTAATTGGAAGTAAATCAAAATAAGAGACAATCATTAAAAAAATACGCTGATAAGGTCTTTGACTACACACGGAGGCGAAGAAATCTCATTCACACAACACTTAGGCAACTGAAAAGAACATCTTTCTCTCGACCAGAATAAGGACTTGGAAATATATTAAGAATGTTACGCGTATTCTAAATATATTTACACTACCGACCATAGTTATTAGACCAACCCAGTGTTTTAAAATAATGACGTATTTCATACTATCTTTTAGTAATTATTACTAAGTGAATAATTGTAAATGAAAATAGAAGGGTTCTTTTATTAATATTGCACAATAACTTATGCATCAAATGAATTTACAAACCTAAACTTATTTATAAATGAAACTTTGTCTTTGTGTCGGCTGAACCAATTTTCTTGAAAATTTACACAGTTTTACTATAAGCATCTGCGAGTGTTCTTAGCACGGTTTTGTGTCGGGATACCCCCGAGAAATATCGAAAATCGATAATAGAAAAAATCGGGTTATAGAAGGAGTGGTCCGATTTTAATAAAATTTAATACACTCATAGACAAAGACATAACAAACGATATTCAGAAGTTTCAAGGTTGCAGTTCTTACAATAGTGCAGAAAATCGATAATATAAAAGGCAAGATGTTTGTGTGTGTGTGTTTTTATCTGCCTGTTTGTCTATTTTTCTTCTGCCCTTTTATTTTAGTTTTTGCTTCGGGTCTGGCTCCAAGTAGGTATAATTGTAGTTCTTAGTCTCAGCCATGATACCATTTACTCAGAGGACTTATTTAGCCTTCAAAACTGTTTACGACGAAAAAACTTATTTGATATCGATACCAGGAAATCAAAATTTGACTTACATACATTCATTTTTCTTTCAGTCTATGGTTTTGCTTTAACTGGAAACAACTATTGCTTTTTAGTCTTTCGTGCCAACGTCCAAAGAGTCTGAGCTCCAGAACAGTGGATTAGCTTTTAAGCTTTCATTACACCCGAGCAACGCCGGGCTATACTGCTAGTATTTAATAAATACCTATATTACAGTTTCATCAATGAATGAATGAAGAAAAATTAGGGTGAATCGGATGAGTTCATCTTTGCTTCCTTACCTTGTAAAATTTTGCAAAGTAATAATAACAATAGAATCATTCCATTTTCATATAGAATTATCCACCTGGCAATAAATACTAAAAATAAGATGAAATCCATCATTTCTTTTAAATGAAACTGGGATGGCTAAATAATTATGGCCGGTACTGTATATTGCTTTATTAAAATTTGGAAAAAGGGAAACATTTTATCAACGGGTCTCGCCCCTTCGTGAGGGACGTGATCGATGCAAATGTAAGGACAACAGGTATTCAAAAACTGAAGAAAAATATGGGGATTATAATGTTTTAAAATGTTAAATTTAAGAATGTAAACCTTTGGTAACTTCTTCCTCTACTTTCCTTTGTTTATACATATATATAGATCTCCAGTCTAGTAACTTCCCAGATTCGTAAAGTCACCACGATACTTGACGAAGCCCAATACTCTTCAAGTTAGTCTTGTATTCACTTTTTATTCTTCTAGACCAGTGGCCACCCTAAGCTATAGAACCTATTCTATCCTAGTATTTAATGATTCTTGGTCCTTACGTTTACAACACCTGGCATCCCCAAATGGTCACTCATTTAAGTACTGGCAAGGCTCGATGTTGCTAAACTTATGTTGATGTTGCTTATGAATATATATGTATATATAAAGCCGCCGAGTGACGCCATTTCGGTCGGCTTTCAATCCTGGGTAAAAAAGCAATCGGAGTCTAACCGTACTGATGAGCTGTGATACGGCGAAACAGATCTGTTTACGGATGACAATATATATATATATATATATATATATATATATATAAAGAGAGAGAGATAGCTAGAATTCTTACTTTTATACATGGATTATTAAATGTGAAGTGCAAGAACCATTTTTTAAATTCCTATATTCTACTAATTTCAGTTTTCTTTTGATGACATTTTTTTAAATGACTTTAGAAAATACCCGTAGTTATTATAGTTCCAAGAGCTTTCGACCAATTTCATTGCCATTTATAAATGATCAGCTGTTAGTATATTGCATTTCATTTCTAAATCGTTCTCTGTATAAATAGTACTAAATCTAAGCTGTGTTTAGTCGATGTAGTCGTAATTCCATGTTGTGCTGCTTACAAATGACAAAAGCCTTTTTGAATGTTATTTTATAAACATCTCTAAAATGGGATAACTTAATTTCTGGGTTTATGATTGCACTTCTTAAAATGAAAAAGGTAGGAAAATAGCATCAATACCGAAAAGAGGGATAACAGCAACCAGACTATTTTTCTAAAAAAAGAACAAAAAAATTTTATTAAAGATTTTACCATCTTTACTGGTTTCTTCGTCAAATAATAACAAATAGTTCTTTATAAAGTTACAGCTAATATTGCCAGTAACAATGTTACGATTTGGGAGCTTGTCTCACTTGCAGTACACGTTCCGTCACTGACAAGTAGTCGGCAAAATTACCTTACAGAAGACAAGAAAAGCAGCCAATGTAGATATTTATTAAAATACTTTATACTTACCGAAAAAGTGCCTGACTTGACTTTTATTAAGAAGCAAAGCGATTTTGGTGCATTAATTATGAGACCAACGTGGAGACAGACGCGATTAGACAGACAATAAAACTGATTACGTAAACACATC
>JBBBDQ010000220.1:1267500-1395000 GCA_037127315.1 Ascarosepion bandense
CGATTCCCGTCAAAATCTGATCTCCGCTTTGGGGAATAATTTATATTCACCTGCTTTGTAAGCAATCGGTTGAAGAATAATCATTGTCTGCATTTGCCAAACTGCGATAACCGAGGGATTCTCGAAAAGAGCATGCCAATTTTACCCTTTCTGATATTGTTCTTTGATATGGGTATCGTTGGTCCTGCAACAAAGCGGCCTCTACAACATAGGGAGCTAAATCAAATATTAAAATTTCTTATACAAATGTTTGAACTTTAATAATTCTCTGTTTTCTGTCCGATTCTCTCAGAAAATTATATTTTCCAAAACCATATTCCTACTGTAAATAAACTGTTTTCTCTTTGAACACATATTTTTTAAAATCGATGACGCGAGTTCGAATTTCAACCAAGTATTTTCTCGAAAATAGTGTTAAGAAATAAATTAACCCATCTCTTCTTCTACTCAGCTATGGGTTAAATAGTTTGGTAGATAGTGCTTTCTAGGCCGTGCTTGCATTTATTTTAGTAGGGCGCACCTGAATTCAGAATGCCATTGATTTTTAGATGAAAAATCTCATCTCACTTCTTTTGCTATGTGATATATCCTTCTGAAATTTGGTCAATCGTGCTACCAGACAATTACGTTATTTGTAGCGTTTAATGAAATTTCTTCCTTGAACTCTATTCTACTGACTATTAGAACAAGATCGTGAGATCGGTTACTGTTGGGAACCACCCCTTTTTGGATACCCGAATGGACTCGACGATGTGTACATATAATCCTGCCTATACAAAGAGCAGTAGTTGTAATCTACTATACCCACTATAAAATGACCTTGTGTCACATCTAACCTTGCATGGGAAGGTTAGTAAATACCGTCGTACTCTACTATTGACACTATCAGCTCTCTGTCTTCGGGTAGAGAGCACTGTATGCTTCCGAGCAGAGAGCACTAACCCAGTCATGGTTTCGCCGAAGGGTAGACTCACGACTGGGGAAAAATAGACAGATATTTTTGACCTGGCTATATGGCCTGTAACACCCACATTAAAAAGACCTTGTGTCACATCTCGCCTTAAGTGGGAAGGTGACTAAATGCCGTTCAGTATTTGTACTCTACTTTTGACACATTCAGCTCTCTCCCTTCGGGTAGAGAGCACTCTCTGCTTCCGAGCAGAGAGCACTAACCCAGTCATGGTTCCGCCGAAGAGTAGAATCACAACTGGTTAAAATAGACAGATATTTTTGGCCTGGCTATATGGCCTGGAAGACCCACATTAAAAAGATATTGTGTCACATTTCGCCTTAAGTGGGAAAGTGACTAAATACCGTTGATTAGTTGTACTCTACTATTGACACTGTCAGCTCTCTCCCTTCGGGCGGAGAGCACTAACCCAGTCATGGTTCCACTGAAGGGTAGAATCACGACTGGGGAAAAATAGACAGATATTTTTGACCTGGCTATATGGCCGGTAACACCCATATTAAAAAGAGCTTGTGTCACATTTCGTCTTAAATGGGAAGGTAACTAAATACTGTTGAGTATTTGTACAGTCATCTATTTGGTCAGTAAGTTGGTGCATAATTAGTTGGAGTTGTTTTGGATATAGACTCAAACCTGGACATAGTTCTTCACTACAAGACTATATATTGGTTTCTACTAACAGTATTTCTAGTATTCCTGAATTGACTAACCCGTGTTCCAATTTTTTATATTTTTGGTCAATAAAACTTACATTTTCTATCTCCATAGCTGATTTTGTTACTTTTTGTGGTTTATCTACTAGAATCCACAATAGTTACACTACTCCCTCACTATTACCTTCAGCATGTCATGGGAATGTAAAATTCTCTTACACTTCTTTTCTCATTATGTGCCTCGACTGTCTCCTTCGTATTGTAAATATAATCGTTCTATATGTTTATATTTTCCATAAAACATCTTTGTTACTCACATGATCAGTCTGTTATTCTCAATATCCTTCTTTAGAACCAGATATTTACTGCTTTGTCTGTCAGCGTTCCCTACTGTATATAAAGACCGATGTTTTATAAGAGTTCAGCATTTTTTATAGCGAAATCTTTCGATTCATTAAGAGTATAGCTTTTGGAATCCTACTTTCGCTACTTTGTTCTTGATTAGTATTTCTTTGACGTATTAGGGGGCTACATAGAGTGGAGAAAGGATGGTTAAATATAGGAAATGTCAGAGGGTGGGTGATAGGCGGGTAAGGATACAGAGAATGAGGGTTGGGTAGATGAGTGTTCTGAGAATAATTGGGAGTTAGTGTGATAGGAGGTGTCTACTGATCCTACATATAAACACCTGGAGAATGTAGCTGTCGGGAAAGCAGACTTGTGGAAGGGAGTTCCACAGGCGGGAAGCGCGAGAAAAGAAGCTGTTGGAGTAGAATTTACGGTTACATCTTATTTGTTTAACTGTAAAAGGGTGGGACCTAGTTGCTAATCTAGTATCTCGTGTAAATTCGTGCTTAGGCGGCACCAGTGATCTAAGCTCATCGGAGCAGAAGCCATGAAAGTACTTGTAGAAGAGGCACAGGGAAGCCACATCACGCCGGTGAGAGAGTGGTTGCAGCCAGTCTGCCAAGTCAGTATCAACCACGTTATATATCCTCCTTTGTATTTTTTCAAGAAGCCCAAGGAGAGCAGCAAGGGCACCCGAGCAGATATGGCAGCAGTATTCAATACACGGGCGGATGGTAGATTTGTATATGTGCATGATAGATTCAGGTGAGAAAAATTTCCGGGCCCTGCACAGAGAACCGACTTTCATAGCGGCAGATTTGGCAATGGATTCGATATAGTCATTTCATTTGAGGTCCGCCAAAATTGTAAGGCCAAGGAGGTGTAGTGTTTTACTCTCTTGGAGGCAAGCCTGTCCCATGCTAATGGGAGGTAGATGCGATTGTCTATGGTGGTTAGTTGATAACAGCTTCGTTTTAGAAGCATTGAAATTTACTAGCCATTTCCTACCCCAGGCCACTACGGATTGGAGGTCCTTTTCATTTGCTTCCTTTGTCAAAACACTGAATATTTTTCGTTTCACTCGAAGCAAGGCGGTAACGCTACTGATGCACAGGGGGCTACATAAGAGTAAAAGATTAAATAGGAGGAGAGTAAGGATAAAGATGAACCAGTTACAGGGGGTGTCAGAGAAAGGAGCAAGAGAAGGACGGGAATACAGGTGTGATGACAGTTGCAAAGGTAGAGAGAAAGGAAAAGATATACAGGGTGATGTAGAAAGAACTGGAGTCAAGTGGTTAAAAGATGGTTATTGACATTGGATTTGAATACCTGGAGGTTGTAGCCATCAGGAAAGCAAAAATGTGGAAGAGAGTTCCACAGGCGAGAAGTACGAGAAAAGAAGCTGGTGGAGTAGAATTGTCTGATGCTTTTGGTTGATCTGTGAATGGGTGTGACGTTGTTGTCAGTTTGGTTGCATGAGTAAACTCTTGTGGCAGGAGCATCAGTGACTTATGTTCGTCGGAGCAGAAGCCCTGAATATATTTATAGAACAGACAGAGAGAAACCACATCCCGTTGGTAAGAAGGTGGCTGGAGTCGAGCCACCAAGTCGGTACCCATGACATTACTGATTCTTCTTTAGAGCCTGTCAAGAACACTGAGATGAACAGCTGGGGCGCCTGACCATATATGAGAGCAGTATTCCAAACACGACTTGTTCAATATATGTATCTCCAAGTTGAAGTTCAAATAATCGGCTCTTGCTTTTGCGACAAGCATTTTTACATTTAATTTTTAGTCCTTTAAACTTGGGTAATCATGGCTCTCCACAACATTCTGTTCCTTGTAACTTTTAGTCAAGTTTGTGTTTCTGCTATCACTTCTAATCTTTTTTCTGTCAATCTGTTACATGAGCTTGTTTGGTGCGTTATTCCTCGTTTTCCTCTGTCGTGCTTGCTTCCAATATGTTCTGTGCTTATCACATTCTCTGATTACTATTTTCTCATTGTGCGTTCTTTTCCAATGGCATAAAACCGGCCTCTTTTGTTGTTGTTGTTGTTGTTGTTGTGTAGGAAACAGACATCTCCTAAATTTACAATCTTCGTTAGGTATATCGTTTTTAAAAATCAACAAGTATTTTCATGACTTATATTTCCAAAATAGTATCGGATTATTTATATTTTTCCGGATCAAAAATCACCACATATCTCTTCACTAATGCCCATCTTTTATGTGCCATCGACGTTCAAAACGTGGATAATGATGATGGCCCTCCACAAATAGCTCTCTTTTATAACTCTAAACCCTTAACTACGCCTCTGTATCATTGCTCTGCCATCCATTCGAACAAAATGCATTCAGTCGGTTACTCGCTGTTTGCTCCTGCTTTTTTTGCTCTCAATATGACATGACATTTTTTTTTCATCAAGTAACCAGAAATTATTAACTGTGTCTTTTTTTATTGTTGTAGTGCAGTGTATATCGGCTCGGAACGACAAATCAGGTGGCCGAGTTCAAATTTCAGTTGAATTACTTGCATTCACTAACGCACAAATACCCTTGGACAAAGATATTAATCCGTCTCTTTCCTCCAGTTATGGGTTAAATAACAGGACAGATTGGGTTCTATAGCCTTGGCTGGCAACCAGTCTTCCACAGAAAGTAATGGGAGCCTACTGCGGGATAATCTTCTGCCCAGTTAGTCATGTCTCTTTCGAGACATGATCGCCCAAAGCGTGTATCACGTATGGCACTTAACTGACTGACTGAATAGTTGTAAAATATAATTAAGGCTCCTACGGGGCATAAAGTGGGGGATCAGTTTTATGTTGTTATGAAGCAATAAACTGATTTCCTACTAATTAATTATATAAAACATCTCTTCCCCCTCTAGCTATGAGTCAAATAACAGGACAGATTGGGTTCTACACAGTCAGTCATGTCTCTTTCGAGACATGATCGCCTAAGCGTTTGTCACGTTTGGCACTTAATTCACTTACTGTCAGTAAGTCCCCGCGTTACGACAGTCTCGACATTCGACGATTCGTCCTTACGATGCAATCTCTTTGAATCTTGTTCCGACTAAGCCGTTTACCTAGTACTTAAGGTATCGAGGGTCCAGTACTGGTTGTTCGCAATATTGGATTATAGTGTGTTAGCTCTTTTTCATTTGCGTTGTGTTTTTGAAAACTTACTTCTCCAAAACCTGGTGTAATCTTTTTGATGGCGTTTCTTCGATGTAAATGAATGTTTTTGTTTTTGAGGTGTAACGACCTATCAATCCTTATGGGATCATTTTAAGGTCATAACCAATGATTTGGGGGTAAGGTTATTTTATTTTTACAACATTTTTCTTGTTCACGATTCATTGGGATTTGTTTTTAAGAGCAGGGTCCCCAAGTCCTACCCTTGTTATTTAACCCATCACTGGAGGGAATGGACGGATTAATACCTTTCCCAAAGGTACCAGTGCTTAAGTGAATGCAGGATATTCAACTGGAATCGGAACTCTGCTCACCGATTTCTCTTTCTGTGCCGATATTCACTGCACCACAACGCACATCCGTCACTAAACGCTTACAGCACCTGGTATTCCCAAGCGGTCACCCATCTAAGTACTGACCAGGCTCAACGTTGCTTAACTTCAGTGACCGAGCTAGAACCGGTGTGTTCAACGTGATAGACCGTAAACCTCGATGTAAATGAAAGCAAACCACCATGGAAGTTAAATTAGAAACTGGTAACGGTTTTGAAAAGAGAGAAAAGTTGAGAAATATTAACCGGTTTCTTGGTTTTAGTCGTTTTTCTGTCGCATATAAATATGGATTTCCTTGTAAGAGATGAAAATCTTTTGTTAAACTCTGACTTAGTAAATTCTCTATAAAAAAAAATACAGCCGGGTGTATGTTTTTCTTTCTTCCAAGATTCGCTGCTTCTTCCGAGTAAAGCAAGACATGAGATTTTACGCTTTGTCATCTCACCTACGGAGAACCAATGACATCATTGGCAATAGATATACGAACAACTAGAAACAATTTCATTCTATCATATATATTATTTTCATTTAGTGTATTATAATACTCATGTCTTAACTACTTGACCCTAGTTCTTTCCACACCGCCCTGTAGATCCTTTCCTTTCTCTCCACCTTCGCAACTGTCATCACACCTGTATTCCCATCCTTCTCTTGCTCTTTTCTAACTGGTTCGTCATTCTCCTCACTCTTCTCTAATTATTTTACTCTTATGTAGCCCCCTGCACATCAGTGGCGTTACCGCCTTACTCGGGGTGATATGATTAAAAAACAATTATATTTATATCCACTATGTGTTTTTAGTTCTAATTATGTTAACATATGTCATAGAAATGTGTTATGTTCCAGATTTACACGGAAAATCGGGTAACGATGCATCGTAAGAACGGAGCTCAGTCGTAAGTCAATGACGCCTATAGAAGTTCTCTCATTCTGATTTTGAATATCAATTTAAGTTTAGTTCTTTTTTTTTTTTTTACTTAAAGCTTTCCCTGCTCTTTCATTCACGTTCTTCTTTGCATTCGTCAGCTGAATGTCAATTATATTTACATGAAACGATTTTCCAGTATTCATGAGAGCTAGGATCTATAAAATGGATCCCTTCTTTTAGAAATGACAGTACATCGTACCCTATATATCCAAACATACAGAAAATAATTTCAGTTTATTTATCCTAAACTGGCCGATAGAAATTTCAGCTGATTACTGTTTTTTTTAATGAGTGCCATTTAAAAAAGTTTTGTTAATAACTCTTCAGAAGAAAATAATATTTAAAATTATAAAGAATTTTACATCTCTCTCTCTTTCTCTCTCTCTCTCTCTCTTTCTCTCTCTGTTCCATTGTCCTACGTCGAAGGCACGACTCGGAGTTTCATATGATATACAATCAGCAGGTGCTTTTTGTTTAACTGACAGTTTTATAGATTTAAATTTATGATCAGTCGATATTCATGAGAGTTAAATCTTATAATGTTTGGTTAATGCTTTTTAATACCAAGAGCAAACATTTAAATATTTTAAGATTCCATGTAGATAAAAAATTTAAATTTTATTTAAAATTAAAAAATATCAAGAAATATTGAAATGCAGGGAGATGAAATCAAAGGGGCGTAATTCATAATTATTAATATTTGCGGGGGGAAAAATAAGGTAGTGAGAAAGAAAGAGGCAAACGTAAAGAGGGGTCTATATCAATTGGGTTCTGAGAATTTAAGCATTTTTTTCTATGGCAGCATCGCTCGCCGGAAGCAGGCACTAGGGGATGGGTTAAGGGGGTTTATCAGAAGTCGCCGTCTCACCTTTCACGTCGCCGGGGACGATCCTCGAGTCGGCCCGGTCTCCCGTCGTCGTTGTAGTTGCTCGCGTCTATCTCTCTCTCTCCCCCGTTCCGCTTCGCGCTTAGTTCGCTATGGGTTTTCCGCTTGCGATACCACCTCGGCGCGTCGGTCGGCGAGCAAAACGACTCCTCGCCCGGGACTTCGTGGAGTGCGGCGGCAGCCACGTGCGTAGGGACTTTGCGCTCTCTCGCGCGCCTGTTGCTCAGCGTCTTTCTTGATGTGGGGGCGTTCGTCCGGCAACGAACGGTCGACTCGGAAGTGGTACGGACCGGGGGTATCCGACTGTCTAATTAAAACAAAGCATCGTGTGGCCGCTCGACCTACTTAGGCGAACATGTCTCGAAAAAGACGTGACTGATTAGGGAGAATATTTTCCTGCAGTAGGTTGCCCGTGAATTTGCGCTAGACTGGTTTCCAACCAAGGCTATAGAACCTAATCGATCGTGTTATTTAACACATAGCTGGAAGGAAGAAGTAAATTAGTACCTTTGCCCAAAAGTATTTGCGCGTAAGTGAATGCACTGAATTCAACTGGAATTCGAACTCGGAACTCCGATTTCCCGTTCAGAGTTAATATTCACTGTGCCACAACGTCACACCATCTGAAATGACTGGTTCTGGAAGATTGGATGTGTGGCTGATGTAATAGATAATGGTTCGGAAATTTTAATCGGGTTACCAAGTTCCAATTTCGGTTGGATACTCAAAATCTCGTCATTGCTCACATGCTTGGTCCAAGATATCCGCAGCATCCTTCTGTAGAACCACATTTTAGCTGCTTCAAGTTTTCCCTTTATCTTTTCTTCGATTAATCAATGTTCATGTTTTGTATAAAAAATTACTAAAATCTAAAAAAAAATAGTAATTTACGGAGAGCCATTTGAAGACCACACTTTATCAAAACTTGGTGATTGACTCTACTTAATCACAAAGAACTTCGCCAAACTACAGAAACTATATCACCTGAAAAATTCCACGCTAGCAACATCTGAATTAATAGCATTTTGAAGATACCACATATGATGAAAATAATAACATAACCAATTTGTTGGTTTTTTGTTTTTATGGTATATCAACACCTCGGCGGGTCATTTATTGCCAACTATATTTTATTTATTTATTGCTGATAATACCTTTTACTTTCAACAATTTATTGTTGTTTTTATATCAGTTTTGTGTTTAGTAATAGTTTTTTCTTTTCGAGTATCAAGATTTATTTGGATTTGTTTTTAAGGGTAGCGTCCCCGAGTCCTACCCCTGTGACTTAACCCATAACTGGAGGGAAAGGACGGATTATTACATTTCCCAAGGGTACCAGTGCTTAAATGAATGCAAGGTATCCAACTGGAATTCGAACTCAGCTCACAGATTTCTCTTTCCGAGCCGATATCTACTGCACCACAACGCACATCCGTCACTATACGCTTACAGCACCTGGTATTCTCAATCGGTCACCCATCTAAGTATTGACCATGCTCAACGTTGCTTAACTTCGGTGATCGAACGTGATATGGCCGTAAGCCCAATATGTTGCTATTCGGTACTTAAAAGGCTAGGAAGAAACTCACAAAAAGAACTATAAAAACTACTGGGCTTTAGAAAAATGGCTTTAAAATTAAGATTACGTAACGTTCAATAAGTTGTACAAGAAGATCGGTTAATGAATGCCAAATGTTTCCTTATGAGGAAACGGTTAATATTATCAGTATTTCAACCAAAGATGAGGAATGATGACGGAAAGTTGCAAAATCGAGAGACAAAGAACAAAGAGAATAAGGAGGGAATTAAAAGCAGATTTAAAACATCGATTACTGTTATGAAATTTGGCAAAAACGGAACTTATTAGCGAATGAAATAGAAAGCACTGAAAAGGAAAATGGAAGAAAAACCAAGGTTGAAAATGGAGCAACTGTGATTTAAAAAAGTAAAAGAAAAAGAAGAAAGTTTAATGTTAAAGAAAAAAGGCTAATGAAAGAGTTGATGAAAAAAAAACAATAGATATAAAACAAAGAAATACAGTACCGTGCAAAAGTATTAGGACAAGAACTATTTTATCTTTTATGAGGCATCAAAATAATTGCGACAATTTACCAATCGCACCTAGTATAAATATATATATATATATATACTGTGCAAAAGTATTAGGACAAGAACTATTTTATCTTTTATGAGGCATATTGACAGAAAATAAACAATTTCATTAATATTATTTGATTTGCTCAACAAATGCTTTAACAAGAAAAAATACTTATTGCAATATAAATTTCATATTTAGTATAATAGCCTTTTGCTTTGAAATAATAAATAAATTGCGACAATTTACCAATCGCACCTAGTATAAATATATATATATATATATACTGTGCAAAAGTATTAGGACAAGAATTATTTTATCTTTTATGAGGCATATTGACAGAAAATAAACAATTTCATTAATATTATTTGATTTGCTCAACAAATGCTTTAACAAGAAAAAATACTTATTGCAATATAAATTTCATATTTAGTATAATAGCCTTTTGCTTTGAAATAATAAATAAAATGCGACAATTTACCAATCGCACCTAGTATATATATATATATATATATATATATATATATATATATATATACTGTGCAAAAGTATTAGGACAAGAACTGTTTTATCTTTTATGAGGCATATTGACAGAAAATAAACAATTTCATTAATTTTATTTGATTTACTCAACAAATGCTTTAACAAGACAAAATACGTGTTACAAAATAAAGTTAATATTTAGTATCATAGCCTTTTGTTTTGATCACAGAATTCATTCTGTAAGGCGTTGACATTACAAGCTTCTTTAATGTATCTAATGGTATCTCCTGACAAGCAACTTGTATTTGTTCCCAAAGTGTGTCTTACGAAGTACCATTAGATTTATCAATTTTCTATCTAAAATATCCCATAGATGTTCAATAGAGTTCAAAATAACTTGTTTAATAGAAAATAGGAAAAATTAAATATAACGTCTTTTTAATATATTTCTTTTACACCTAGTTTTAAACAATCAATATTTTTTTAGCAATTTACTTGGCTTTTCACACTCTATTTGAATTTTAGTGAGGTTTTTAGGAAAATCACACATGTCCTTATACTTTTGCACACTGCCGGTAATTTGCAGAGGTGTTAAGACAGGGTGGATTTTAAACTTTATTTTGATGCCTCATCAAAGATAAAATGGTTTTTGTCCTAATACTTTTGCACAGTACTGTAAATTAAAAAAGAAATTCTGAATTTATAAAAGATGTTATAAGGCAAAAATAAAGAATATAGAAAACATAGAAAAGTATTTAAATAATAGACGTAGAAAAAAATACAAAAATCTAAAATGGCGGAAATCGTCTGCTTGAGATGTCAGCTTTGGCATGTCGGCCCGCATCTGTTATGCTATTAGCAAAGGTCCCAAATCAGCCAAACGTATTCACATCTCAATTGCTGCATTCACTGATCAGAGTGACCGCCATATCTTGATCTGTCATAACCCACAATGCATTTCCTTTCATCAAACAATGGACAGGGATAAATCAATAAAACTACAAATCGATTTTAAGCGGAGCGTACAGACAAAGAGAAAGATTGTGGTGGGGGGAGAATACACAGGAAATAGTTGTGGGTAGGAGACCGATGTTTGTGAATGGAATATAAAGTAAGACAGAATGTATGGCTGTCAGCAAAAACAACAGCCCAAGAAAAAAACTACAAACTAAAGACACCCATATCAAACAAGTAGAAAATATAAATATCCAGTAAGTTTTTTAACAGAGGATGAAAATGTGAAATAAAAATCCGAAATTGCATTAGGATAACGAAAGTTGCTTTTCAAAGGCTCAGCATTGTATTGAGAAATGAGAAAATCTTCTAGAAACAAAAAGACAAACCCAAACAGTTACAGAGTATTGGTCCTATTATGTTTTTTTAGTTTTTTTTTTTAATCGTTTCACACCAAACAAAGCGGTATTGCCACTGATGCGCAGGAGGCTACACAAAAGAGTCAAAGTTTAAACAGGAGGAGAGTGAAGAGAAAGACGAACCAGTTATAGAGGGTGTCAGAGAAAGGGCAAGAGAAATATGGAAACACAGATGTGAAAATAGTTGCGAAGCTAGAGAGAAAGGAAAAGAACAAAATACACGGGATAGTGTAGAAAGGACTGGTGTCAAGTGGATAAGAGATGACTATTGACATTGCTTTTAAATTTCTGGAAGTTGTAGCCGTCAGGAAAGCAAGTATACGGAAGGGAATTTCACAAGCGGAAAATGTGAGAAAAAAAGCGGATAGAGTAGAATTGTAGGCTGCATTTGGTGGATTTAACTGTAAAAGTGTGGGACCTTTTTGCCAGTCTGGTTGCACGAGTAAATTCCTGTAGCCGGGGCACCAGTGACAAGTTCGTCGGAGCAGAAGCCATGAAAATATTTGTAGAATAGACAGAGGGAAGCCACATCCCGCCGGTGAGAAAGTGGCTGGTGTCGAGCTGCCAGGTCTGGACTAATCACATTACAGTGTTTCTTTTGGAGCCTGTCGAGAACACTGAGATGAACAGCAGGGGCGTCTGACAAGATATGACAACAGTATTCTATGCACGGTCGGATGTTTGATTTGTATATGTGCAAGATGGATTTAAGCTGAAAAAATCTTCCTGACCCGACACACGACACAACCTTCCTAGCAGTGGATTTAGCTATTGATTCAATGTAATGATTCCACTTGAGGTCGGAAGAGAGGGTAAGGCCGAAGTGGCGCACTATATTGCTTTCAGGGTGAGGGGGCAGCAGACATTACCTGTGATAATTTACAAATAGTAGTTTCGTTTTAGGACATTCACTCAGTGTTTTTCTGTTTGTCCACCTCACCAGATTTTTTACTAACGCGGGAGTAAACGGTGGTTTCATCTGCATAGATGCCTACTTAGGATTGGATCACGCCTGGGAGATCATTTATGAGGATCAGAAAGAGCATCGAGCCTGCGTAGAGCCATGGGGGACACCAGCGTTTTTGTGATAGGATGTGGAGGCATGGCCATACAAGATGACCTTCATTATACGTTTAAATAAGAAAGATTGGATCAGATAACGCAAGCTTCCAGTGATACCACAACCCTGTAGCTTGCGCAGAAGGCCAGCGTGTCAAACGCTATTAAAAATCTTGGAGATATCCAGGGCAATAGCACGAGCTTCGCCGAACTTATCGAAGACCTGGTATATGTACTCCGTGATGGTCGTTAGCATACCGGCCGTAGACCTGGCAAAACGGTAGCCGT
This sequence comes from Ascarosepion bandense, assembly GCA_037127315.1. Taxonomy (NCBI): domain Eukaryota; kingdom Metazoa; phylum Mollusca; class Cephalopoda; order Sepiida; family Sepiidae; genus Ascarosepion; species Ascarosepion bandense. The sequence goes on from JBBBDQ010000220.1 coordinate 1,280,118, forward strand.
ACTGCCTGTCTGAGAATAGCTTATGGAGAGTAAGATGTTATAATAAAGTATACTGAACAATCTATTCACTGATGGAGAGACTGAAAGCAGATGAAATGTTGTTCTACAGAAGGATGTTGAGAATGCCATGGACAGAATATGTGAGCAACGACCAAGATATTGGCACAATAGAAATATACTGTATATACTCGTGTATACTGTGAGTTTTGTTATCGGTTTTTATGCCAAAAATAGGGATCGCACGACACACTTAATTTTTTTTACCACTTCAAAGATTATCCCCCCGAACTATTAATAAAATTTGTTAACAGGTCCCGACGAATATCGAAAATGTTTTAACGGCAAATAATTATGTATTTTGAAGCATACTGTGATAAAAGTTTAATATATTAAGTACACATGTTCATTATAAAGAAAATTAGCGATAATCATGAGAAAAATAGTAATATAACAAATATCTTATTGAAATTAATTTATTGACTGAAACGGTCGTAATTTCCCACATAAAATGTCTTCTTGTTCAAAACCTTGCCTTTGAAAGAGAATGTACTGAGAGTTATAAATTCGTGGCCATTAACAATTAAATCCTTTAAAATTAAATTATCCAACATAAGCGATCCGTCCATTACAAATACGTTTAGTTGAAGAGCCGTATTCTTTAATGCCTATAAAACCTAGATAAATACATTTAGTCTTTACACATTACTGGCACATTAGATCAGATGTAACAATATTTGTTCAATATAAAGAGAAAATTGTTGTCGTTTTTGCTTATTTAAAAGGTTCAGTAGTCAAATATCTTTCGAATGTAGATGTTAGTATTCTTCAGCTTTCTAAAATGGTAGCAGGCTCTACCTATGCACACTTTTCTTGTTTTTAATAATTTCACTCAATGCTACAAAGATGCAAGGGGTTATTGGGAGTGAAAGTGCATGAGAAGATTTTTGTGACAAGAATGTATAAGGTATTCAGTTGCTAGAAGATGACGATTATCGTTGTATTTAAGTATTTGAATATATTAGGTGACAGTGACCTAGTTACCAATCTTATCTTCTTCTTCTATGTGCCCTATGTGATCGTAGGCGATCATAGTTCTTCACGTCTCCCTATCTCTTGTGGCTCTTAGTATGTTTTCTCCTGTTACTCCTGGCAACCTCCGTTCCGTCAGCCACCTGATCAGGCCCTGCAAATATGTTATCCGCTGACTTCCTCTGTCTATCTTTCCTTCTATCTGGCCAGTCAGTATCAGGTTCTCCAAGCTCTCCTTCCTCATTGCGTGTCCCAGGAACTTCAGTTGTCTCTTCCTGATGATATTAATTTCCTTTTTGTTGCCATTCTTTCCGACACCTCGTCGTTGCTTGCATACTCAGTCCACGATATCCAAAGCATCATTCTGTAGAACCACATTTCCACTGCTTCCAGTTTTGTCCTCATTTTCGATGATATTGTCCAGCATTCACTGCCGTATTGAAGAACTGACATCTACTCTATGAATAGAGTAAAGTACTCACACCAATCTTATAGCACGCCTTAATTCATGCAGTCGAGAACAGCTCATCAAAATAATTACCATGTAACTATTTGTAGAAACGTCAGCGAAAAGCCACGTAACGGCGGTTTAGAAAGTTACTGAAGCCGAGATGCCAGTTCATTATCGATTACATTGCAGACTCTTATTTGAATGCTAAGAATCACGAGCTATATAGTAGGAGCACCATGGCAACGATATTCATTGCGAGAAATAATGGTATGTTGTTTAAATCTCTTGAACTTCCATGACTGACAGAAATACGTTTTAATAACTTAGTTGTATTAGAATCTTGGGATACCAAATGTACTGAAATCATATTAGACAAGAGAAAAGACAGTCTAAAGAAGTCCATCCTTCTCTCGGCTTAGTGTTCTCGACAGGCTCCAAAGACGAATCTGTAATGTGATTGGTCAGCTGGCAGCTCAACTCAAGCCACTTTCTCATTGGTGGGTTGTGGCTTCCCTCTGTCTCGTCTACAAATAGGTTCAGCTCTGATGCCCCCTCCACAAAGATTTTCTCGGGCAACCAGACTGGCATCAAGATCCCACCATTTTACAGTTAGATCAACCTCATGCAGGCGACAATTCTACTTAATCAGCTTTTTTTCTCGTGCTTCCCGCCCGTGGAACTCCCTTTCATATACTTGCTTTCCTGACGGCTATAATCTCCAAGAATTTAAATGCAAAGTAAATTTCCATCTCATGTCTACTTAACTTTAGCCCTTTTCACAACCACCCCGTGTATCTTGTTCTTTTTCCTTCTCTCTAGCTTCGTAAATGTCTTCACTTCTGTGTTTATATCCTTTTCTTGTCCTTTCTTTTCTCCACTTGTAGCTGGTTCGCCTTTGTCTTTACTCGTTTCCTGTTTAAAACTTTAACTCTCTTATGTAGCTCCCTGCACATCAGTGGCGGTACCGCCTTGCTTGGGATAAAATGATTAAAGAAAATTGGTTTTGAATTGGGTTTTTTTAGATCGTTAACATCAAAAGCCAAATAATCACATTCACCATGGTTAATTTATGTCGTAGCAATTGGCAAGAAAAGGTGGAGGTATGGCTTTCACATATGTATTTGTGATAAATTGAACTCAACAGGAATTGTCTATCAGAGTCGCTAATTAGACTATCCGAACATATAGATAATACCCTGCTTCGATAAATATGATTGTAGGTATGTATGTTGGTTGGTTTTTATGGCATATCAACCACGGCGGTTGATATTGATTTATTGTAAACTTAATTTTATTTATTTATTCCTAGTAATACATTTTTCTTTTCAACAATTTATTGTTGTTTTTATATAAGTTTTGTGCTAGTCATACATTTTTCTTTTCGAGTATCAAGATTCATTGGGATTTGTTTTTTAAGGGCAGGGTTCCCAAATCCTACAATTGTTATTTAACCCATAACTGAAGGGAATGAACAGATTAATACCTTTACCAAGGGTACCTATGCTTAAGTGAATGCAGGGTATTCAACTGGAATTCGAACTCGGCTCACCGATTTCTCTTTCCGAGCTGATATCCACTGCACCACAACGCACATCCGTCACTAAACGCTTACATCACCTGGTATTCCCAAGCGGTCACCCATCTAAGTACTAACCAGGCTCAACGTTGCTTAAATTCGGTGATCGAGCGAGAACCGTGTATTCAACATGATTAGCCGTGAGCAGGTATATATGTATTTGATAAATAAACAGACTTAAAACGGCTCCAATGAAAGCACAGACTGAGCAGTCTATGCAGGCAGGCTAGCATGTTTATATATCTTACATTAGGATACAGACTCTATCAGCAAATGACTATTTTTTAACGTTATCTTACTTTTATTCATAAGACAGCTAGAACTAAACAATCGTTCTAACGAGAAACATTAGTTTGACAATGTACCTACTTAATCCGGTTCTTTTTTATGGACTGTACCAATATGGACAGTTAAAGAAGTTCAGCAGATATACAAAGATAGAAAAGAGCGTAACACATTCATGTGTCTTTTCACCGGATCTATTCAACTTGTACAGCGAGACTATTCTGAGGACCCTAGAGGTTATGCCAGGATTCGTCATCGGATGCCACGATTTGAAAAACATAAGGTACACAGACGATACAGTGCTGATTGCAAACACGGAAAGGAAACTACAAGACCTCCTGCAGAAGGTAGCTGAAGGGAGTGACAAGAAAGGACTACAAATAAACTGAAAGAAAACCGAATGCATGGCCATCAGAAAAAAGGGCAGCCCAAAATGCAAAATACAGGTGGAGGATACTAAAACTAAGCTGGTACAAAAATTCAAATATTTGGGAAATGTTCAAACAGAAGAAGGAAAGACACAGAGATCCGAAGGCGAATTGGTACGGCAAAGAACGTGTTCCAGAGGATGTGTAGAGTATAAAGAGACAGAAAGTTTTGTTAGAAACAAAGAAAAGTGTCTTAGATTGCTGTGTGATGTCAGTTCTTCAATATGGCAGTAATTGCTGGACAATATCATCAAAGATGAAGGAAAAACATGAAGTAACTGAAATGTGATTCTACAGAAGCATACTGTATATAAAATGGGGGATCAATTCCATATTACAATCATTATATAAACTGACCCCTCACTTTGTGGTCGCAGCCGTTTCTATACATTTATATCCCTGAGATCCAAAGGGTGACACAGATATCCGAAGGCAAATTGGCATGGCAAAGGAAGCATTCCAGAAGTTGAGTAAAGTATTAAGAAACAGGACAATTTCGCTAGAAACAAAGAAGAGAATACTGGATTGCTATGTGATGTCAGTTCTTCAATATGGCAGTGAATGCTGGACAATATCATCAAAGATGAAGGAAAAACATGAAGCAACTGAAATATGGTTCTACAGAAGGATGCTGCGAATATCATGGACCGAGCATGTGAGCAATGATGAGGTTTTGGAAAGGATAGAAACGAAAAGGAAATTAATACTGAGGATCAGGAAAAGACAGCTAAAGTTCCTGGGACATGCAATGAAGAAGTGGAGGCTTGGAGAACCCAATATCAGGCCAGAGAGAGAGAGAGAGAGAGAGACGGGAATGCAGGGGATAGTATATTTGAAGGGCCTGAGCAGGTGGATGACTGAACGGGTATTGCGTGATGTAACAGGTGAATGCTTGCTAAGAGCCACCAGGGATAGGAAAGGGTGGAAAACCATGATCAATCACGTCCTGAAAGGACAAGGCACATAAAAGAATAATCCTAATCCTAATTCTTCCACACCCTGTAACACCTTGTGTCTTAGATGTTTTACTGCCTCGCATGAGGGGAAACTGTTTAAAATAAAGGAAAAATAATCAGTTGAGGATGACCGATGTGAAATCAATTAATGATGCTTCCCGGGAATAAACCAACCAAAGTTGATGACGGCTTAGGTTTCGCCGGAATATTCCATTTGGAAGGTTATACATTCAAGTCAACGTCACTTAGGGATAGGGAGACGTAGAAAGCCATGATCACCTACGTACTGAAAGGATAAGGCACATAGAAGAAGCCAATGAGCGACTTTCGGTGGGTCTGAGAAATATGCAACCACACAGGCCACGAGGTAGACTCAGCCCTGTCATTTGTTTACTGACATTCACCCCAGGAGAGAAATGAAGAAAGTCGTGTGCATTGATTGAGACTTAACACATACCAGGCCCTGGAAAAGAAAACAAAATTCTTCGCCGTTCCGAAAAGTCATCTACAATGACTGAGAAGAGTTTTGAAGACAGGCGTAACAGGAGTCACTACGTTAGGTCACACAGATGAGGATGAGACACCATTTGAATATAGATGAAGACAGGGCGAGTTAATCGACATACGGCGCCGGATAGCGATTGCACCATATAATGTTTCTGTTGGAGATCGAAACGCATACAATTATCCCATTAAAATCGCTTTTAGAAATCTATGGAGATAGTTAAGTAAATGGATTCAGAAAATCATTTAAATATATATATATATACAGAACAGACGATTTTTCACTCATAACACAGTGGTCAACATCTGTCTCATACATATAAATTTATATATGCTATGAAGCATATCTAAACTTATTTATAAATGGAACTTTGTGTGTGTATGTGTCTGTGTGTGTGCGTGTGCGTTAACTATAGACTCCGAAACGGCTGAACCGATTTTCTTGAAAATTTACACAGTTGAGCTATAAGCGTCTGCGAGTGTTCTTAGCTAGGTTTTATGTCGAGGTACCCCCGATAAATATCGATAATCGAAAAAATCGGGTTATAGAAGGAGTGGTCCGATTTTAATCAAAATTGATACACTCATAGACAAAGACATAAGAAACGATATTCTGAAGTTTCAACGTTACAGTTCTTACAATAGTGCAGAACATCGGTATATATATATATATATATATATATATACATATATATATATATATATATATATATATATATATAAGGCAAGATGTGCAGAAAAACGATAATATATATATATATATATATATATATATATATATATATATATAAAAGGCAAGACGTTAGTGTTTGTGTGTCTGTTTATCTTTTTAGTTTTTGCTTCGGGTTTGGCTCTTAGTAGGTATAACTGTAGTTCTTAATCACAGCTCAGAGGATTTATTTAGCCTTCAAATTTCAGTTTACGACTAAAAAAACTTATTTGATATCGATACCAGGAAATCAAAATTTGACTTACATCCTTTCATGTTTCTTTCAGTCTACAGTTTCGCTTTAACTGGAAACAACCATTGCTTTTTAGTCTTTCGTGTCAACGTCCAAAGAGTCTGAGCTCCAGGACCATGGATTAGTTTTAAAGCTTTCATTACACCCGAGCAACGCCAGACTATACTGCTAGTGAATTTTATAAATAACATTTTTTTTTCTTTATGAACAAATGCGCGGATACACACACACACACACACACACACACATACATACATGCAATGACTGTTTTGCTAAAGAAAAAGAAGTTAATTAGTTTAAAATCATATCAACAATTTATGGGTCATTTAATGCTGAAATTTAATTTTCCCGGAAGTACGGGTAACAGTTTTTTTCATAATCGTCTCACCCCAAACAAGGCAGTACTGCCACTGTTGTGCAGGGGGTTACATAATAGGAGAGTGAAGAAGGAGAACAGGTGAGAGTAGATGTCAGAGAATGGGTTGGAGAAGGAGGGGTACATTGGTGTAAAAAGAGCGGCGTGAGAAGACAGCGTAAAGTGAGAAGAAGCATAGAAGTCAAAGGGATACGAGTTGACAGTTAACGTTGCATTTAAACTCTTGGAGACTGTAGCTATCAGGGAAACAGGAATACGAATGGGAGTTCCCCAAGCGGGAAGCGCGAGAAACAAATCTAATAGAATGGATGTTGTGGTTACAAGGGTAAATATCTATATTGCTTTCTAGCAGTTTACCCCTAGCAGTGGTTTACGCATTTCGATATCAAATAAGTTTTTTTAGTCGTAAACTGAAATTTGAAGGCTAAATAAATCCTCTGAGCTGTGATTAAGAAATACAATTATAACTACTAAGAGCCAAACCCGAAGCAAAAACTAAAATAAAAGGGCTGAAAAAATACAGACATACAGGCAGATAAACACACACACACACACACACACACACACACACACACACACAACCATCTTGCCTTATATATATATATATATATATATATATATATATATACGGTAAATATCTATATTTCTTATTTAGTAATCGTTTTAGGTTCTTCTTCTATGTGCGTTGTCCTTTCAAGTTGTAGAGTATTAACAGACAGGAAAATTTCACTAGAAACAAAAAAGAAAGTACTGAATTGCTATGTGATGTCAGTTCTTCAATGTAGCAGTGAATGCTGGACAGTCTCATCAAAGATAAAAGAAAAGCTTGAAGCAACTGAAATGTGGTTCTACAGAAGGATGCTGTGAATATCATGGATTGAGCATGTGAGCAATGATAAAGTTTTTGGAAAGGATGAAAACAAAAAAGGAAATTAATATTGAGCATCAGAAAGAGACAACTAAAGTTCATGGGACATGCAATGAGGAAGGAGGGCTTGGGGAACCTGATACTAACAGCCCAGATAGAGGGAAAAAGAAACAGATGAAAGCAGCGGACGTGATATTTGAAGAGCCTGATCAGGTGGATGACGAACGAAGGTTGCGGGGTGTAACAAGAGAAAGCGTGCTAAGAGCCACCAGGGATGAGGAGACGTGGAATGCTAAGATCGCCTACATCCTGATAGGACAGGGCACATAGAAGAGGAAGAAGAATCCTAATTCTTTCACACCTGTAACACATTGCGTCTTAGTGGCTTTACTGCCTCGCATGAGGTGAAAACGTTTAAAATAAACGAAAAATAATCAGTTGAGGATGACTGATGATTACTGATCTGATATCAATTTTGTTTGCCGGGAATAAAACAACCAAAGTTGATGACGGCTTAGGTTTCGCCGGAATATTCCATTTGGAAGGTTATACAGTCAAGTCAACGTCACTTCCGCTTTACAAAACCTTCTGTTAAATCTGTTCTTTCGCCATAGTTTCTCGATTCTTGTCATTGACCTGAAATCTGAAAAAATAACAACAAAAAAAGGTAAAAATGCAAACCTCATTTACATATTTTTTATAATCGTGTAGCCCCAAGTAAGGCATTTTACTGACACTGTTGTGCAGGGGGTTACATAGGGGGAATGTTATGAGAAAGTTACAGGTTAAAGGGGATATCAGGAAGAGTATGAGAAGGAAGAGAATACTGATGAGAGTAAGGTAGACAGAGAAAAAAAGCATGAGAGAGAGGATGTAAATTAGCAAGATCGGAGATGACTATTGACTTTACATGTAAATTCTTGAAGATTGTAGTGTCGGTAAAGCAAGTATGTGGAAGGGAATTCCGCAAGCTGTAAGTGCGAGAAAAGAAGCTGATGGAGTAGAATTTGCGTTTACAATTTATCGGTTTCACAGTAAAAGGGTGGGACCTAGTTGCTAATCTTGTGGCTCGAGGAAATTCATATATAGGGGGCACCAGTGAGCTAAGTTCATCGGAGCAGAAGCTGTGAAAGTATTTCTAGAAGAGACACAGCGAAGCCACACTGCGTCTGTGAGAAAGCGACTGTATCCTAGCTGCTAAGTCGGGATCGATCACATTACAGATTCTCCGTTGGATTTGGTCGAGGACACCGAGGTTGCTCCATCAATTTAACAAAACGAAAGAGAGTAGATTCTTGCATGCGCAATCAGTTCTCCTTTTAACGGTTGCTAACAATATATAATCAATTCGGATTGAAGTAAATGATTATTCGAATATTTAAAAAAAATAGTTTTTCCAGACAGATAATCGCGCGCAACTTCGATGTCTCCTGTCTGTACTTACCTTAAAATATCTTGGGCTTAATCTATTTGTTTGTTTTGGTTTGGTTGACTTTTCAGTGCGTTATTTAATACCGAGAAGATTTTTACATTAGATTTTTATTAATAGAATATAAATTCGTTGTAAGAAATAAGATTGTAGAATAGCTTTCTTTGACGTATTTTTTGTAGTAGCTTTTGTTGAGAGTCAGATGTATTGGTGGTAATGTTTTCCAAAAATGTATTGCTGTTAATATTTTTCTAATCATTTAAGCAAGGCAGAACTGCTACTGGTGCGCAGGGGATCACATAAGAACTGAGTGATGGTAAAGAGGATCAAATTACATGAGTGCCAGAGGATGCTTAAGAAAAGGATGAGAACCCTAGTGCGACGAGGGTTACATGAGAGTAGAGTGGAAGGGAAGAAGAGTATGATACAAGAGTTGTCAGGGAAAAGTTGCAAATCAAAGAAATAAGAGATGGTAATTGACTTGCATTTAAATTCTTGCAGATTGTAGCTGCCAGTGAAGCAAGTATACGGAAGGGAATTCCACAGATGGGAAGTGCGAGCAAAAAAGCTGACTGAGTAGAAGTTGCGGTTTATTTTAATGGTTTCACTGTAAAAGGGTGGGACCTAACCGCTAGTCTAGTAGCTCGAGTAAATGCATGCCAAAAGGGCACCAGAGAGCTTAGCTCATCGGAGCAGAAGCCGTTAAAATATTTGTAGAAAAGACAGAGGGAAGCCATATTATGAACTTCAGACCTATATATGTGTGTGTGTACGCACGCGCGTGTGTATGCAGGTATACATCGAGTTACGTCGTTTCGAGTTAAGTCGTTCACAATTATACGTCGTATGTCAAAGATATATGGAGAAATAATAATCAAGTTTAACTCATTTTATTTGACTTTACTTCTGTCAGTCATAAACAGTAAATTGTAAAAACACAAAATCATGTTAATATGAATATAAGTATATGAAATCATATTAAAATACTATGTAAAATTGAGTGGAAATATTAGTAAATTAACATAAATTAGTTTATTTTCTACGCGGCACCCACATTAAACACAGATTTCTTATTGACAGATTTTTAGGCAAAATGGTGAATGCCTTCTGATATGTTCACCCTTCTACTATATCCTGACTCGGCAGCTCAGATACAGTCGCTTTCTCACCTGCGCAATGTGGCTTCCCTGTGGCTCTTCTACAAATACTTTCACGGCTTCTGCTCCGATGAACCTAGCTCACTGGTATCTCTATGTACGAAATTCCTCGAGCCACAAGATTAGCAACTAGGTCCAACACTTTTACTGTGAAGCCAATAAATTGTAAACGCAAATTCTACTCCAGCAGCTTCTTTTCTCGAACTTCCCGCCAGTGGAATTCTCTTCCGCATACTTGCTTTCCTGACAGTTACAATCTCCAAGAATTTAAATATAAAGTCAATAGTCATCTCCTGTCTCACTAACTTACATCCTCTCTCTCATGCTTTTCTACATCCACCCAAGTATCATCAGTACTCTCTTCCCTCTCCTACTCTCTTCCTGACACCTCCTGAAACTTCCCACTCTTCATAACATTCCCCCTATGTAACCCCCTGTACAACAGTGGCAGTAAAATGCCTTGTTTGGAGCGACACGATTAAAAAAGAAACAAACAAAAAAACTTGTATAATCCGCCAAAAAGAATTTGTCGATTATTTTGTTCTTTTTCGGAACAACTGCCGATTTGGGGCAATCTGAGCGTTCAGCATCATTTGTACGACCGCGTTTAAATTCGGCATACCACCTCGTAAGCGTTGTTTCCGACGGGGCAGAGTCCAAATAACACTTATCAAGTCATTGCTTTGCTTGAACAGAATTTTTTCCATCAGCTAGCAATGCTTTGGCAACACACGAAATTGAAACTTTTTCACTGTTTTGAATATTTGCGACATTAACTTCACTTAACTGTAATTTGTAAACTAATAATCTGATTAGAACCAAATTTTGTCACGTTCCATTTGAAGGTTAGTAGTTCATAAAAAATTATACGGACGTGTTTTATTAGTGACGCTATCTATATGTCAAGCTGTGGACTTATTCAGTGATGTGCTATATTAAAACTAAACTTTATTAGTAAGCTTAAAATAGATTCCTATTGACTATAGCAAAATGTATTTATAAAGAAAATAGAGAATTGGGAATTGCTATTCGTTGGTTACTCCGGAAAAATTCGACTTAATTCATATCTCCTGGAACAAATTACCAACGTTAGGTGAAGTATAACTGTATATATATATATATATATATATATATATATATATATATATATATATATTATTTTATTATTTTTACTGATAAAAGGTATTTTGGTAAGCAAGTTTTTTTTTTTTTATCGTAGAGGGCGCAATAGAAGGACAGAGATAGAGCATTGATAGGTTTAATAATTTTTTCCGATCTGCTTCTTGTCATATGAACAGATGAAAAAGAACCGTGTCTTGATGAGTGCCAACATTATAACGGCGTCTTCTCGAAACGTCGCAGTCAACATGAACCTGCTCAGTTAAAGTGAAAAATTTGCGCATATATATATATATATAACGAATAATTTTCGAAAATCAGGGATGTTGCTTCTAATTAGTGTTTTTTCTTTAATACAGACAACGTATATCCGTCACTTAATTTTATTTAAAATCTTCTTAAGAATTACTTTCGCTGCCACTGATTTTAAAGCTTTTTGTCTTTAACTTTTCTTTCGCATTTTCTAAAATTTGAATTTTTCTTTTTTAATTGTTTAAATTATTTTTGTCTTTGTATTTTGTAACTATTTTAGATTATTTTTAATTTTTAAATATATTAAAATTTATTTTTAAATCATTATAAAAATTAATTTCATTCAAATTGTCATTAAAATATTTAACTGTATTTTCTCAAATGTATAAAGGTTTAATATATATTAAACTATATATATATATATATCTAGAGAGAGAGAGAGAGGACTGTGCAAAAGTATGAGAAGAACTGTTTTATCTTTTATGAGGCATATTGACAGGAAAGAAACGATTTAATTAAAGTAATTTTTGATTAAAGCAATTGTTAGCTCTGATACCTTTGGCATTAGGGGCTACTTAAAAAATAAATTATTTGCTAAACTCAAAAATAAAAAGCAGTTGCATGAAGTACTTCAGGTCGGACAGCTAACTAATATCAAAATAAAGTAAATAAAGTTTAAAAATTAACTTTTAAACTATGGTGACACTATTTACAGCTCAATTCAAGAGGGGTGAATAAGTAAAAAGTCAGTCATATCCAAGGATAATAGAATAATGAGTAGTTTCAAAATAACTTGTTTAACAGAAAATAGGAAAAATTAAATATAATTTCTTTTTAATACATTTCTTTTTTCGCCTAGTTTTAAATAATCAATATTTATTAGCAATTTGCTTGACTTTTCACCCTAATACATTTGCACACTATCGGTAGTGTGCAAAAGTGTTAGGACAAGGGTGATTTTAACCTTTATTTTCTTGTCTCATAAATAATAAAATAGTTCTTGTCCTAATACTTTTGCACAGTATTGTATATTAGCCATTGACATACACGCCTATTTCGCTGTATCACAGCTCATCAGTGTGGATAGACACATCCACTTGCTTCTGGCCGGGATCGAAACTCGACCGATTTGATGTCAGTCAGAGTCGCTACCCACTACGCCATAGGCGCATGAAATCGGAGAAGGACATTTTTAATGTGTTGTATATAAGCAGTGTATACACACGCCAGTCATCGAAATAACTTAATTCATTTCTGAAGAGTCACGCATATATATATATATATATATATATATATATATATATATATATATATATATATATATATATATATATATAAAATGGAATGTAATAAAACTAATAATAAATTGTTAATAGTTAAACTATTTTAAGATGTCTACTGTCGCTATCGAAAAGCAAGCGCTAAATATTGAAAAGTGTAGCCCTGTATTCGATCTGGCATATCATATAAAAACAGGAACCACAAAAATAAAGTAAAAACATTTTAATCGAAACTAAGTAGAAATAAAAAGTACATGAGACGGCAAGATAAATTGAAAATCTTTAAACTATTTCAAGAACTCTGTGCAAAAGATAAATCAATCCATTACGAAATATTTTTTAAACTATAGAAAATATCAAGATGCGTGGTTGACTATCAACAACTGTCTACAAGCATTAACTTAAGTTTGAGTTTTGTTTAACCGTATATCTACCTCTGTGGGTTATTTAATGCCAAAAAGACTTAGGATCTCAAGGCATTGTTTTTTTAATATTCGGTTATGAGGAGGTTAATTTAGTAACATTTTAGTGAATTTTTTTTTTGTTTTTATTTTTTTTATTTTATAAAACTGAAAATGCTTTCTAGTTTTATATTAAAAAATGTTTGGCTGAGATTAATATTCTTTCCTTCAAAAATATATATTTTTTCTATAAAGTCTAGTTTTATACTTATGTTTCTATAAAAGTGTACTTTTATACTTTCATAGTGTTTTGACCACAGTTTGGGGGGGGTTAACTATTTGCCCATAGCTGGGACCCTTACATAGCTGGGACCCTTACTCCGAATCTAGGTAGACTTCAGAACAACAGCAATTAAGACGTGGTTCCATGCTCCTCACAACCTCCCAATCAGAGACCTTGCTGCCGGATGCAGTTTACCGTCATGCCCAGGAAACCAAGCATTAGCACTTTCATGGCTGATCGGAAGGTTATTTTCAATCACAAAGATGTCATTTCAATGTCGGTATGATAGCCATTTTTATTTCTGTTCAAAACGATGCTTAAGTGGAAATTTACTGTAGGCAAGCAAATATATTTTCAAGTCTTGTTTTAGAGAAGAGCCGACTGTATATTTGGATATTTATGTAATATCTATACTCCTATGCTGGACAGTCTCTTGAAATATGAAAAAGAAACAGAAATGTGATTCTACAGGAGGATGCTGAGGATACCATGGAACGACCATGTGAGCAACGACAATGTTTTGGAGAGGATGGAAACGAAAAGCAAACTTACACTTGACATCAAGAAGAAACATCTAAAATTTCTGGGGCATGTAATGAGAAAAGAGGTCTTGGAGAATCTAATACTCAAAAGACGGAGAGACAGAGAGAGAGAGAGAGACAGGAAAACAACGCGAGACATACTTGATAGGCTTGAGCAAATGAATGGCGGAGCAGGGTTTGTGAAAGATACAAAGAGAAAAAGTGTTAAGAACGACAAGGGGTAGGGTGAAGTGGAGGTCCATGATCGCCTGTTTCCTGAAGAGACTGGAGTATAAAAACACAGATGACTGTTCTTGTCAACTTCTTTTCAGAAACTTTAGTTCTTGTGTATCTGATAAATTACAATATATTGTTGAAACGGCTTTTTATTTTTAATATTGTCATTTTTTTTATTACTTTTTATATAAAGAGAGAAACTATTTTCTTTTAATTAGAATTATTTTTCATATTTTTTTGTGATCTGACGGCGTAACAGATATATTGCCATTATGTTGGTACTATATCTGAATGGTACATGTTGGAGATATATTTGTCCTATCCCGTATAAATTTATAAGTTGACTTTTCTCGCACTTCCCGCCTGTGGAATTCCCTTCCACATACTTGCTTCCCCGACAGCTACAACCTCCAGGAGTTTAAATGTAAGGTCAATAGACACCTCCTAACACACTAACTCGCATCTATTCTCTCAAACACTCTTCCTATCTGCATCCCTACCCGTCTATCACCCTCCTTCTGATATTTCCTATATCTAACCACTCTTTCTCACAACCTTCCCCTATGTAACCCCCGTGCGCAATAGTGGCTGTGAAATGTCTTGCTTGAGATTAAATTATTAAAAAAAAAAATTCGATTTTGAAACGGAAGTTTTTTCAACTACGAGTTTATTTGCGCGTAAGTGAACACAAGGAATTCAACTGGAATTCGAACTCGGCTCCCCGATTTCTCGTTCCACGCCGATATCCACTGCACCATAACGCGTTGTTTTCGACTATGCTTGGTGGCAGCGGCGGCATCTTCGTTGCAGTCGCAGTCGTTGTCACCTCGTTTCGGCGGCGGCTTCTGTTGCAGCGGAAATGGCAACGGTAAATGACAAGATGGCGGACGACGTGCAACAGCAGCGAACCACGGAGGCCGGTGACGGTGCGCCAGGGTTAGACGGACAAGACCTAACGCACACGACAGGAGGCTGCCGGTTGTAATTCAAATTACACTCCCAATTTTATCATGTCATATTTCAATTCTTAGTCTACCTGAAACAAGTCATTTTCTGAAGTACATAAAAGCGCTTTATCTAATGCTTAAAGTATATTATTAGTATTATTACATATTTTATAGATATTTAATCTAGACTTATATATAAGATTTGTTATAGGAGCTTAATATGATTTCAGAACTGTTAATTAATTTCCTGATATTATATCCTACAAAAATATAAAAGCATATCATTCGTGATCACATAGTTCTTAGAAAATGTTACTGAAATAGCCCCCTTAAAAATGTATATCTAATTTCACTCAAAAATACTTCATACACAATCTTGAACACTCTGTGTAACAAATATCACTCTATATCATATTGTGATGTCGGTGTTTCTACCAAAACTCTTATCATTCGTTCCCCCAAATGAATACTATTCAAAAAGTCGATCAAACGAGGATTCCTCTTAAAAGACGAGTGTGTCAATTCTCAAGGGGGTCTTTTTTTCAACCATCTCGTTTGCTTTATCTTCTGAATGCTGATTGGTTTCTACATTGGCTTCATTTAAACTGCTCTTCCATAATGATCCGTGTGGGGAAGATAAAGTATTGTCATACCTGAGGTGATTTCCACAAGCTCTGCGCTATCTGCCACTGTGCAAAATAGATTATTTTTTTCAATTTCCTTCCTTAATCAAACAAAGTTGTCTCCCTAATGATTTAGGTTTGACAGAAAACAAGAAACAGAGCTTTCAGTTCATTTATTAGAGAATTACAAGAACCAAACCTTTCAGTGTTAAGATAAAATCCCCGTTTTGTTTTTTTTAATTAAATTTGCTTCATTCCAATTTCTGATTGCTAATCAATGCATTGCCATTCCAGATTGATCGTCTCTTACGCCTGAAGTATATGTCATCAAAGGATTTTATATAATATTTCTGAAGCTGATTATAATAAGGATATTATTTAGCATATGTTAAATTTAATGAAAAGCCATTGTCTATTTTCTTGAGTTATAACTTCCTGTATAGAAATGTAAATATTAATAAAAATACTTTAATGGATAGACATATTTGAGATGACAATCTCTTTATTTGAAACTACGAAATTAATATCAATCAGACAAGAAATGAACAAATCCTAACAAATCCTAACAAATGCAAAAATATCTTTGAAAAAAGCTTCAGGAAAATCCTTGCAGTAAATGATTTCCGTATTCCGTATGTCTACAATTTTGGTCTAAATTCCCATTTGCCAAAAGTAATCTTCCATTATCAAGGTGTGGTACCAAGAGAACCAATGACTACAGGTTCTAATATTTTTCTGTCTTTTCTGTTTCTCTGAATTTCAGTCTTCTGAAAATCAAAATAAGACCAAAACAAAATCAATAACTTGACACGTGGTATTTTCCTTGTCTTTCACAATCGGATCTCTGTTTCAATGTCATGATCTGTCTAGACGAAGAAATCTCATAACTTGTGACTGTCATTGTCTACCCCTGCCAATGACTCATCTTCATAGTTTTTATCTTTATTGTTATTATCATTAATATTAAAGAAATTAATTCTCAAACCTATAATAATTTTATATGAAGCTTCTATTCGATTTTTCGCTAGTTAAAATCTTATAGTTGTCAGATGTCAATGATAAACAGCTTAGCTTAAGTTATTCAAATTTAGAAAAGAGCAAATAATACTATTTACACATTTGATTTTTTTCTATATTATCATTGAAATATTTATAATCCTCGTCCAATGGACAGTGTAGCGACGATTAATTTAAATATGGTAATGACATCGGTTTTCATAGTTGGGATAAAAAGATCCGACGCCAAAAATGAATATCGTTTACTTTCCAAGATTTAAGGTATACTTTTCCAAAACAAAAATATATGATCTGGAATCGGATTTAAAGAAATGATGGAATGTTCTTTAAAATGAGATCAGTTAAAATAGATGCTTTATAGAAGTAAAGGAAATTGAACATGGCTAAAATCTCTGCCCGTGTAGTTTTACAAAACATCATGACATATTAGAAAATTGACTGATATAAAAATTCTTATCATGCCCTTAAATAGCCTCGTTAGACCTAGACTATATAAACATTTTATGTATAGCATCAAGCTTGTTCGGGAAAGCATGGGTGCTATGAATGGGTGCAAATAGATCCATTATAAACAGATAATATTCCCATTAGAAATGAAAACAGGTACTATTCTCTGATCTCTGGCCAGTAAGCAGAACTTAGGTAGCACTGGCTGTTTGATCGATGTATACTGGTCGTGTATCCTTGTCTCAGTCAAGGCAAATGCGTTACCGCCTTGGTTCATTGCCTTCTCAAGTTGAACTCCGTGGTGGGTGGTAGAGAACAGGACCAGTGAAAATAAAAACCCAGACATGGCGTCTTTAAATAAAAAAATCCGAATCAGACTCTGAGTGTCAAGCAGCAGACTCCCCCAGATTCATTGTCATTGAATCCCTGGATGAGATCAGTTTTGCTAAATTCTCTCCATTTTTGATTGAAAAACTTATCCCTGCACAAGTAACATTAAAAAAAATGTTAAAAAAAAGCTGAGAAATGGAAATTAGTTTGTTGAGGTGTGGACATCAATAGAAAAGCAGAAAACCTCCTAAAAATGAAAAGTTTTCATAACTCTAAATGTAAAACCTATCCACTTGAGACTTTATATATCCAAAGGAGTCATTAGGCATCGGCAGTTGGCTTTCGTAAAAGAAAACTACTAATATTAACCTTATCATTGGAGAACTAGACACCAACACCGCTAACTGGCCTACGATAATGGATTTCGAATACGTGATAATTCGTATTATTATTCCTAACACTGATTGTTCATTTTTTCGTCAGAAAGGGCATGTGTGCTTCCAGCTGCATCTTTATTACAAAATGTGTCTGTCAACAGATGGAAGACGTCGAATTCTTTGTATGTCACGTCCAAGAAGAATACTTCATTTTAGCAATAATGCTTGGGCCGGAGGGCCGTGTTCTGTGTGTTAGTTGGAGGAATGCCAAATAATGGGACAATGCTTCTGTCGGAGAGAAAGCGATCGTCACGTTTGGCGATAAAGAGGAATATGAAAGTTCAGCGATTCTTTTCTTTAATATGGATTAGTTCGGTATGGACGTGATCTCTTAACATTTCTACGTAATAAAATTTCCGATACTTAGAACCGTAATTTGCCATGAGAATATTTTACAGACCATTTGCAAACAATACAAAAGTTACGTAAGAAATATGGCATAACCAAAAAAGACACTATTAGGCTTTTTTTTTCTTTTGAAACCAAAAGCAATACGTGTATGGAGACGTGTTTAAGTAAACGATAAATATCGTTAAATCTCTAAAAGAATACCTTCGTCTAAATGGAAAACTTTAAGGATATATATATATATATATATACTACTTACGCTCTCACACTCTGATTGAGCACTCTGGAAGAATGGTAGACTTTGATAAATAGTAGCTACTCTAGCATCTACGCATCGTTCATTCAGCAATGAATTAGAACACTCTCAGCTATTGGCAGTGTATAATGATAATATACACCCTAAAATATCTGCCTCCTTCCACTGAGCGCCCATAGCTCAGAGGTAGAATCGCCGACTGACACCAATTTGGTTGGGTTTCAATCCTGACTTAAAAAGCAATCGGAGTCGAATCGTACTGATGAGCTAGAATACAGATCTATCTGCGAATGACTATATATATATATATATAGGCTTTAGTGAATCTTTAAATATTTATATAAGTTATCTGAACAAAGGTACACAGGCAACCAAATTTTCACAAAAGCTACAGACTGAATACAAAGGTAAAAGTGTATATATATATATAGTGTTTTTGAAATATATACCTACTTTTACACTCGAAATATGTTTAAAAGTGCATACTTCAAAAATACACAATTTCATATAAAAATATATATATGTATTTATATTTAGGCATCAAACTTTGAAACATTTTTCCTCAAAAAACGGGGAAAACAGGAAAGATTTAATTACTTTTTCATCAGTTTCTATAGCCTCCTTTCCCTTAAAATGGCTAAAAATGTGTTCTAAATTCGCATGGGATAATTATATATATATATATATATATATATATATATATATATATATATATTACCAAAAGTGGAGAAACACGTAGATTAAAACCCAGTTATCTAAACAAAATTAAAAAGTGACATGTCTAGATCCAAGCTACCCTGCCCCCTTTCATAAGCCAAATATTAAAACTCTGTGATTAATTATTATTTTTGATTGAACAATATTGACACACCTAAAGCAATATCTCCAACTACCACTAAATTAGCATGAATTCATTTCATACTTTAAAATTAATTTTCACCATTTATTTCAACATATCACCTGAAGAAGCACAGTAATGTTCTGAAACATTTTTGTGTAGTGATATTATGCTTTTATAAACCATTGTAATAACAAAATTACAATATATATATATATTATCCTACCTCGATGGCACGACTTGGAGGTCATGCGTTATGCAATTATCATGTGCATATTTCAAACTGACAGTTTAATAGATTTTAATTTAAGTTCTCTCGATGTTCATGGGAATTAAATCTTATAAAGTTAAATTACTGCTTTTTGTATAACAAGATTGAAAGTTTAAATATTCTACGGTTAAATATGGATAATAGTTTAAAATCTAAATTTAAAATTAAAATAAAATAAAAAATAATAAAATGCATGGAGAAAAATCAAAGGGGCGTAAATAATGAGTTTTAAAATTTTAAATATATAGATAATTAATAAAATAAATATTTAAATTCTTAGATTGTAAATCGATATATAATTGTGTATTTGTTCAGCACTCTTTCTTTTATACAAGTTTCGGGAAAAACTACTTACAAGGTAATCCGGTTCAGTTTTTTATGAAATTAATGTTGTATGTTTTTCTTTCTTTCTAAGGTAACCAATAGCAGCACTGAGCATAGAGATAAAATAATAACAGTTTGATTTTCTTTAAAACATCAAATGCAGGGTAACTCTAAATAGGGTGAATTTTTGCTTAGAAACATTATCTAGAAATACACAATACCAATCTGCAAAAACAGGAAAAGTTAATTATTCGTTATAAAAATTAAAATTTCTGACCTCATCATCACCAACAATAGCTCAACTAGAAGATCTTGGTTACAGAGAACCAATATTATTTATAAATTCACATTATCTCTCAGCAACTGTTTAAGCCAAATTCGTGAATGATTATATTGAACATAATGTTACATGCCTAACAAGAATAGTCACGTTACATCTCTCTGAAAATAGCTCAATGAGGTCTCATCTAAACAGACACTGAGAGATAGCGAACACCGTCATCAATATACGCATAGCAAATGGAAATATAATAGCTTCACCAACATGTAAAAAATGCTAATAACAATTAAAGTATTATTAATAAAAATAGAAAGGCAATTGAATCCATTGCCAAATCTGCTGCCATGAAAGTGGGCTCCCTGTGCAGGGCCCGGAAATTTTTCCCACCTGAAACTATTCTGCACATATACAAATCTACCATCCGCCCGTGTATTGAATATTGCTGCCATATCTGGTCGGGTGCCCCTGCTGCTCTCCTTGGGCTTCTTGACAAAATACAAAGGAGGATCCGTAACGTGGTTGATACTGACTTGGCAGACCGGCTGCAGCCGCTCTCACACCGGCGTGATGTAGCTTCCCTGTGCCTCTTCTACAAGTACTTTCATGGCTTCTGCTCCAATGAGCTTAGATCACTGGTGCCGCCTAAGCACGAATTTACACGAGATACTAGATTAGCAACTAGGTCCCACCCTTTTACAGTTAAACAAATAAGATGTAACCGTAAATTCTACTCCAACAGCTTCTTTTCTCGCGCTTCCCGCCTGTGGAACTCCCTTCCACAAGTCTGCTTTCCCGACAGTTACAATCTCCAGGTGTTTAAATGTAGGGTCAATAGACACCTCCTATCACACTAACTCCCAACTATTCTCACAACACTCTCATCTACCCAACCCTCATTCTCGGTATCCTCACCCGCCTATCACCCACCCTCTGTTATTTCCTATATTTAATCAGCCTTTCTCCACTCTACGTAGCCCCCTGCACAGTAGTGGCAGTGACATGCCTTGCTCGGGGTGAAACGCTTATAAAAAAAAAAAAATTAAAAAAAAACACTCAATAACATCAGCTATGAAGGCAGCTACAATGGGTTGACCGTGAAAATCAAAATAAAAACGTTCCTGTAACTCAATATACATACAGGCTATGATGAGTAAATTGTCGACATTTGTTTTAATCGTTTCATCACCAAGTAACGCGTACAGGAGGCTACATAAGAGAGTTGAAGTATTAGGCAGGAGGATAGTGAAGACAAGGTAAAGATGAACCAGCGACAGTGGGTGAAAGTGAAATGACAAGAGAAGGATGTGAACACATGAGTGAAGAAAGTTGCGAAGGTAGAAAGAAAGGAAAAGAACAAGATACACGGGGTGATGTAAAATGGGCTGGAGTTAAATGTATAAGAAATAGGAATTGATTTTGCATTTAAATTCACACTGCTTTTGGCCACCTAACTACCCAAACTGAAACCCTCTTGAATGATGTCTTGAGCAAGAGACTAATTAAACCTTTATAACACCAAAGATGAACTGAAGGCAAGATTGTGACAGTATTCAACAAGTTAAACATGGAGACTATCTAAATCTGAATCAAAACTTATTTATAAATGGAACTTTGTCTCTGTGTGTGTGTGTGTGTGTGTGTGTGTGTGTGTCCGTTACCTATAGACTCCGAAACGGCTAAACCGATATTTGTGAAAATTTACACAGTTGTACTATAAGCGTCTGCAAGAGTTCTTAGCTCGGTTTTGTGTCGAGGTAGACCCGATAAATATCGAAAATCGATAATCAACAAAAATCGGGTTATAGAAGGAGTGGTCCGATTTTAATCAAATTTAATACACTCATAGACAAAAGCATAAGAAACGATATTCAGATGTTTCAAGGTTACGGTTCTTACAATGGTGCAGAAAATCGATAATATACATAAAAGGCAAGATGTTTGTACTTCTATTTATCTGCCTGTATTCAGCCCTTTTATTTTAGTTTTTGCTTCGGTTTTGATTATAAGTAGGTATAATTGTAGTTCTTAGTCTTAGCCATGATGCCATTTACTCAGAGGAATTATTTAAGCCTTCAAAATAAAGTTTACGGCTAAAAATCTTATTTGATATCGATACCAGGAAATCAAAATTTGACTTACATCCATTCATTTTTTCTTTCAGTCTACGCTTTGGTTTCGCTTTAACTGGAAACAACTATTTCTTTTTAGTCTTTCGTGCCAACGTCCAAAGAGTCTGAGCTCCAGGACCATGGATTAGTTTTAAAGCTTTCATTACACCCGAGCAACGCCGGGCTACATTGCTAGTCCAAAATAGTTGCAGGAGATTTTGAACTCATGTGGTGACCGTAGCTGATGCCAATAGCGATTTGTTGAATAAATTTACACTGGTATTTCCAGATATTTATGTGTGATTTTGGTAAATGTTTATGTTAAAATAAGATGTCAATGTTATTTTCATTTTTTCGTAATTTAAACGACAATTTATCGTACATAAAAAATAATCCATACATTCAGTTAAAAGAATAATTTAAATCATTTTTAGTAAAGTTCAAAAGATTAGTGAAAACATACGGAAAATATCTACATAATTTTATCTAGGAAAGAATATAAAAATACAAAAACATTAAATAGGAAAAAATATGAAAAAGATTTGTCAGTTGTTTTTTACCAAACCTATATATATATATATATATATAGTTCATTGTATTGATAAATATATATGATGGTATGCACATGTATAATATTACTGAAGTGTTAAACAGTGGTCAATATTATTATATTGTTATGATGAAACAAACCTATTCCTCAGATAATGGACTCTCCCTCCTATATTAATAACAGTTAACACGAAGTTCATAAGAGTTCTTTAGAGTTCAGTAGAACTACTAGGCAGTTGATATTATTCGGCAGTTAGCTTTCGGTGGAAGATTACCAAGTTCCTAACACATAGGGTGCGTTAAGTCGATTAGCAACCGACATAGCACGATTTTAACTTTCAGAGCGAAAACTACTCCACAACATTTATACATATTATAAAAATACTTGCCATCGACCTAGGACGTCATATATATATATATATATATATATATATATATATATAAAACTTTTGGAGGCATAATTAAATTAGATAAGTACACAATTGTATTAAAAAGTTTTCAATATACTTATATTGCAGAACGTTTGAATATTTTTCATTTGGAAAAGCATATTTTCGCGACTTTGGTTAAAACATTTCGGTATCTACGATTTACATTAATTGATTTTTTTACGAACTTTCGACTGGATTTTTCAAACAATTGATTTTTTTTTAAATTAGGGAGAAGATATTTAATGATTTTAGAACAGTTTTATCCATGCTTGTACGATCCTAGTAGGTATTTCTGGGTCTGATTACAGTTGGACATAATTTCTGATATTTCATTAATTAATGAAATAATCCTCATATATAAGCACAGATTATACAGAGATGACGGATTAATGAGAACACCGGAGAGAAAAAGAGAAAATGACAGAATAAGAAAAAAGCTTTCAATCCTCTTTAAAGATCTAAATTTTGAAATAGTATTTGAAACAAATAAGAAGCTAGTCCAATATTTAGATGAATTCCTCTTCAGATATGAAAGAAAACGAAACTTTAAAGTACTTAAACACAAGATCTAACCATCCAACAATCATAATAAAACACATCTAAAAGAAATAACACATGCTATCAAAACATTCGTCAAACAAAACAATCTTTGATGAAAAGAAAAAAAGATTATGGAGATGCATCAATAATTTATCCATAAGAAAATGTTAGTATACGAACCCCAGCCTAACAAACAAATAGAAACAGAAACTTATTTGTTCAGCCCATCGTTTAACTTAGAAGTAAAAACCAAGATAGGACAAATATCTTTTTAGAATTAATGAATAAACACTTTCTAAAATAACTCAGAATTAAACAAAAGCTTTAATACGGATTACATCAAATTAATTTCTATCTGTACTAGTAATTTAAGAAATCAAAATGCCAAAAACTTAAATAACAACGTACAAAATAACACCATTAACAAGGAATGTGACAAAAACAAATAACCTTTTATCGGACTTTGTAATAGAGAAGTTGTAATTTACAAATCGGAGGTACATGACATATGTTCAAAATAGAACATTTTTAGGATCTACCAAAGACAGTTTTTTTTTTAAATCTAATCAAATAATCATAAATTTACACTTAAATTGGAAAACCTCAAATAATATACCAAACTGGCTAGCCACGCGTAGAATTTAAATTTGAAATATGGAAAACACCTGGATATAATTTGTAGCATAGTAAAAATTGCCAAACCATAAAATGATGGAAACGTATACAGATCAAGCCAGGAGGAAAAATTAACTGTTATGTTATGCCTTCTTCTTCTATGTACCCTGTCGTTTCAGGACGCAGGCGATCATGGCTTTCCACGTCTCCCTATCACTGGCGGCTCTTAGCACGCCCTCTCCTGATTCACCATGCAACCCTCGTTCCATTATCCACCTGATTAAGTCCTTCAAATATGTTCTCCTGTCTCTTTTTCCCTCTATCTGGCATGTTAGCATCAGGTTCTCCAAGCCCTCCTTCCTAATTCCATGTCCCGGGAATTTCAGCTTTCTCTCCCTGATGGTCAGTATTAATTTCCTTTTCGTTTCCATCCTTTCCAAAACCTCATCATTGCTCACATGCTCAATCCATGATATTCTCAGCATCCTTCTGTAGAACCACATTTCAGGTGCTTCAGTTTTTTCCTTCATCTTTGATGATATTATCCAGCATTCACTGCCATATTGAAGAACTAGCAACACATAGCAATCCAATACTCTCTTCTTTGTTTTTAGCGAAACTGTCCTGTGTGTTGTGCTTAAAAAGATAATCAAATTACTAAATGAAAGATCAGAAATTATTCCCAAATATAATCTTACTCATAAATACCTACTTGGATCATACAAGCATGGATGAAAACGTTCTAAGATTCTTAAATAACTGCTCCTTAAGTTTTAAAAGTCTTTTGGTTCGAAAATTCCAGTCGCGTTCGTAAAAAAAAAATCCCTGTTCGATCATTCAAAAAACAGGACAATCATTTATCCTAAATCGCCTAAAGATACAAAAATTAGTTATTTCCGCGAGCTAGGTTTAAGCATTTTGAAATCAAGATCACGGAAATAACTAATTTTCAAATGAAAAAAAAATTATATATATATATATATGAGCGTGTGGCCGAGTAGTTAGAACGTTCGCTTTCGGATCTAGAAGTCCGCTCGATTTGTCAGAAAGGTTTCTTATTGGTGTCAGCGGTCAGGAGGACTCGAATCTAGCATGCGCCCCTTTTGGAAAGTGCCTAAAAACCATACCAAGCTATGTGGGCAAAATTACTTACACTTCACCCTTTGAAGAGCACGGTCGAAGTCATGTCACCGTGATCGAGGTTTTGAGCGTCCGGGCATTATTCAGATTGTTATTCACGCTGGATAACGCACTCTCAGGCTCAAAGTATAACTAAGGTCCGCTCAGCATAGTATCAGTATAAAAAACAAGTGGGCTCTGTGAGTGTTGAACAGCGAACAAATGTACCTAAGCAAATCTCCGCAATGGTGAATATCGACCCGCCCTTGCAGACAGGCATCCTCGGACACGAGTGGCCAGCCATACGTGAATGTATTAATCAATGTGTATAAGCGAGTAAGCCAATAAGTTTGAAACCTGAACTCTAGATATCAGAAGAAATTGGATCTGAGTTTTTATATTTTTATTTTTTTAATTGTATAACGACTGCGTCCATGCAGTCAAAAATGACGGCAAAATATTTATATCAATATGCCGCCTAATATGACGGCAACATATATATTGATGAACCTACTGTTGATTATCTTACATTGAGATATGAGAAAAAATGATCCGAACCATTCAGCATAACAGGAGGAATAAGGGCTCTAAATATATATGTATAAAAATACATATAGAGCAAATATATGTAAAAATTAAGACAGACACGTTATTCCGTGGTTAAGTGAAAATATAGGACTTGTGAAATTTTACACCGTGTAAAATCTTCTGTACAATAAAGACGGAAGCTGAAGATGGTTCGCCTAAAGTAGGTCTATATTTCCACTTAACCATAGAATAACGTGTCTGTCTTAATTTTTACATATATATATATATATATATCACTACTCGACAACATAATTAATGCAAAAAATAAAATAAGGGAGTGTTAAAGAGCGAACACGCTGAAAGGGATTTAATAACTGGTAGTAAAGAGAATGAACTGAGCCGACGCTGCCTCGCTAATCTCTCTCAGTCTGTCTGTCTGTCTATTTCTCTCTCTCTCTCTCTCTATATATATATATATATATATATACGCACAACGGTTTTTGTTATAATCGAGAGGATGTCCGAGCCATTTGTTTCATTGGTAAATAAAGTTAAACAGTTTTCTGTACAATGCATTTTTGTTTTCGGTTTTTTGTTTTTGTTATCATTTTTTCTTTTTTCTTTTTGTCTTTCTTTTTTTTTGTTGTTGTTGTCAGGCTCCAGAATAAGGGATCTACTAAGTTAATTATTGGGAAAAAACATATTTTAATGCCTGCGCGAGTATTCACAGAGGAAACTAACCAGTGGGTTCGGATGTAGACGTCGATGCTGAAAATGGGATATGCAATACAAATATTGGTAATGTCGGAATTTTTATTCCCAACGGCCAGCTGGTCACATCACAGCCTTTCCTGCGCGATTGCAAAGGCGGGTGATGCTCAACATTGGATTCCTTGGGCAAATACGTTTTGGCGCTATTTTCCCAATGGTTATAACAACGTGGATAAGAATCTAATTTCCTCGGCTGCTTTTTCTTTCTCATTCATATCTAGCTTTCTTTCTTTTCTTTTTTTTTTTTCAATTCGAGGGCTTCAAAGATTTTTCTTCTCTTTTCTGACTAAAACTTAGTCTACATGAATTTCGATATATATATATATATATATATATATATATATATATATATATATATATATATTTTCATAAACTAAATTCTCTAAATATTCTATCTTCCGAAATCGCATGTACGGATAGCATAGGAAATAACATGTCATAACAAACAGTAAAGTTATTTTTCAGAAAAATGACAAGTTCTGGAAATAGTATGAATGGAAAGAAACAAAATAAAAATGTTAAAATTAATCTTTAATTGTTCGGATATTTGTGAATATTGTATCCACTTATCAGGGAGTTTAAATAATACAGAGTTTATTATTATTATTACATATACACTTGCGCACTTTCTCTCTCTCTCTCCCTCTCTGTCGTTCTTTCTCTCTCTATCTCATATATATATATATATACATATTCATATAGATAGGTGTAAGTTTGTAACCCTGCTCTATCACTGATATTGAGCGCTTTTAAATAAATATCACGCATATATAATATATAAACAATATGATTTATATATCAAATTGCATATATATATATATATATATATATATATATATATATATACACACACTTTTCACACCCACACATATATATATAGTTATTATTATAATAATAGCAACTGCAACTTTATAGCTATGAAGTTTCGGTGTTTAATACACCATCATCAGTCAGTGAAATGTGGTTAATTTACTTGCTTTTATATATATATATATATATATATATATATATATATATATGTGTGTGTGTGTGTGTGTAAGGAGATTTAAAAAGTTTAATTAAACGAAAAATAAAGAAAGTCGTTAAATGAGAGGAATAAAGTGGGGTGGATGTTATTAAATTTTAAATGAGTTGTGTGTGAATTCATACACAAAATTCATCAACCTCCTAACCAAATTTTTAATCTCATTTAATGTCCTTCTTTCAATATTTAAGTTTATTTTATTTTTTTCGAATCTTTATATATTTAGCCAAGTAAATTAACCGCATTTCATATATATGTATATATGTATATGATTTTAAATACAGTTTACACTTCAGTAATATATGGGTTCTTTCGGTGACTAGTGTGTGTGTGTGTGTGTGTGTGCTCTGCTTTTATACAACACGTTAAAATTTCCATTCTCTTGTTCCATGCGCTATGGCTTAGGGGATAGCGACTCCGACTGACACCAAAAATGTTGAGTTTCTATCCCCGCCAGAAGCAAGTGGATGTGTCTAGTCACACTGATAAGCTATGATAAAGCGAAACAGGCTTGTATATGGATGACTAGTATATATAGATAATTATTATTAAAATACGCTACTCAGTTTTAATTATGATTATATTTAAGCTCTGTCAACTGTTTCATTGATCGCTCGGTTTATTTTACATTTTAAGATTTAGATTTTCATGGATGTGTGTGATGGTGGAGTATAGACTCGAAACGAAAAATGTCGGGAGCTGAGTTCGAATCCAGTTCAATAGGATGCCATTGCTTTCTGCGGTAGACTGGTTGCCGGCCAAGGCTATAGAACCCAATCTGTCCTGTTATTTAATCCATAACTGGAAGGAATAGACGGATTAATACCTTTCCCAAGGGTATTTGCGCGTAAGTGAATGCATTGAATTCAAGTGGAATTCGAACTCGGCTCCGCGATTTCTCGTTCCGAGCCGATATCCAATGCACCACAACACACACACACACACACACACACATATATATATATATATATATATATATATATATATATATATATATATATATATATATATATATATATATATATATATATATATATATATATACACACACACACGTGTGTGTGTGTCACATTAAAAAAAATCCATACATTGCCTGCTGTTTTTTAATAATTATTTTTAATTTTAATTATTTGCACTAAATAGACTTTACAATAATTTGCTATTAAAACAAGAAACGTCCATGATAATGTATTCTTCAGGGAAGAAATATATTTTTTGTCTAATCATATGAATATATTAGAAAAGTTACACGTAGCCGGTTATGTTAATGATACTTTCATCTGTGGTAAAACTTGATTTTTTTTGGTTTTCTCCAAAAGAAAACGTTTGTCTCCATTTTTAAGACAAATGCGTACAGAAATGGTTTCCTGTAGTAAAAACTGGGTTAAATTCACTGAAAAATAACCTTCATTTTTTTTATTTTTTGAGATACTGCTGCCCACATTGCGTATTTTCTGTCTCTCGTCTGAAAATTATAGTGTTAAGGTAATTATGAATTAAAGTTCTCGATAATGTGGATAGAAAATATTTTAATACAGAATTATTATATATCTTAAGCTCACAACCCCGCAAGGCCGACAGTGTCTTTTCTGCTTAAACGAGGTTTATTATTCTGACTGTTATGAGGTTGCTACAATTATTTCTACTCAGTAGTCCCTAGAAAAACCATTTTTGCCCACCCATTAGCCGTTAGAAGAATACAGTAGACCTGCCCATAATGCACCATGGACCAGCATATATAAATACCGCGACTGAGCGTTGACCTTAATCTACATTTTTACAATGTTTTTTCTGAAAGAAAGTGCATTTTTGAGAATTTAATAAAAACAAATGCTAAGAGCGAATGATAGACATTCAAAACATTACTCGATAGTAACATTTTCAAAGTTATTACAATAAATAAGACTTTTTTTTAATTTTTTGTTAAATGCTTAATTTTGATATTTTTTTTTAAAGATTTTGCATGAATTAAATTCTTATGATTTGTATCAAGTCTTAAACTGGCCAGACCCAAGTAAAGTTGTCTTTTGTACTGGAATTTGCGAATAAACTGTCTCTTAGCGTTTGTTTTTATTATCAAAATGACTTTTTTAATAAACCTATATATATAATGTAATAAAAAGATGGCTAGATATGTAAAGTTTCAAAATTATTAAAATAAACTTTTTTTTTTTCAATCTTGTTTAAGTGCTAAATTTTTATATAATGTTGAATGGGTTTCTCTCTCTTTGATTTCTTTTTTTTTTTTGTTAAATTTTCGAAATCTGTTATTTCTTTTTTAAAGAAGTATTGCTTATATATCACCGCGCAAATGTTTTTGAGCAGTTTATAAAACTACGCATTTTTAATTGTTGTTTATATATGTTAAATATGAATTTATTTCCTGTAGGTTTTTGTCATTTTTATTCAAAAATATCAATTTTATTTAGACTGTCATTTTCATTCGTAAATTTATTTTCTGGCAGTTATTCTCAATTTCAAGTGAGACTCTAATTCAAGACAAAGTCGTTACAAACAGGTAAACGTCTCGAATGAAACTGCATTACATCATGTTCATTTTCAAAAGGTTAACTTAATATTAATATACGTTAATATTTCGTGTGACTTTTTCTAACCGGAAATTATTTCTTCAGTGCGCCTGGGAATGAATGCGTGCAAAGCATTTACTTTATTCACAAGTACGAGGTGCTAAATCCTGAAGATGTTTTATAAGTGACATAATATTTATCAATAATACGTCCGGATATGTGTACACAATCACTTGTTGGGATGTAGCATGGATTAACGGTAGTAGTGGGTACATCAAGGGTTCTCATAACCTGACAGTAGTGGGTACATTAAGGGTCTCATAATCTGACAGTGGTGGGTACATTAAGGGTCTCATAATTTGACAGTGGTGGGTACATTAAGGGTCTCATCACTTGACAGTAGTGGGTACATTAAGGGTCTCATAATCTGACAGTGGTGGGTACATTAAGGGTCTCATAATCTGACAGTGTGCTTTAATCTTAAACACTTACGATCCTATTTACATTTACGGTCATATTACGTTGAATACACCTGTTCGTTTTCGATCACCGAAGTTAAGCAACGTTGAGCCTGCTCAGCACTTAGATGGGTATCCCCTTGCGAATGCCAGGTGCTGTAAGCGTTTATTGACAGCTTGTGCGTTGTGGTGCGGTAGATATCGGCTCGGAAAGAGAAATCGGGGAGCTGATTTCGAATTCCAGTTGAATGCCCTGCATTCACTTACGCACTAGTATCCTTGGGAAAGGTATTAATCCGTCCCTTCCCTCTAGTCATGGGTTAAATAACAGGGTAGGACTTGGGACCCAGCCCTTAAACAAATCCCAATTAGACTCTCTCCTTCGGGGAGGAAGCTGGCTCAACTGACCTATAGGGTGCATGCAGCTTGCATACCATAGTGTGGAATGACTGCACCTAAAATTCAACATGCAGATTCACATTAATCCGCAGGCAAGTGCGGCGCCAAAAATTACGGTTACATACAGACGTATAGAGTTTCACGCAACTTATATAGGCATCTTGAGAGGGATCTACATTCTGTGATAGATTGGGTAAGAAGTGGCTTGTAAATTTCAATGCGTCTCTCAATTATCACAGGCAACCTCTCCTGCCTCCCCCAAGCCTGGACCAAACGAGTCTCCCTGAGAGAAATACACTGCGCCTCCTCGGCCTTACCCTCTCTTCCGATGTCAGTGGAACCATTACATTGCTAGGAAGGCTCGATCACTGTGTCGGGCCGGATGTTGTTTTTTTTTCCCGCCGGAATCCATCCTGCATATATAAAAATCAACCATTAGTCCGTGCATGGAGTACTGCTGTCATATATGGTCAGGCGCCCCTGCTGTTCATCTCAGTGTTCTTGACGGTCTCCGAAGGAGAAGCTGTCATGTGATAGGTACCGACTTGGCGGCTCGACTACAGCCATTCCCCCACTGACAGGATGTGGCTTCCCACTGTCTGTTCTATAAATACTTTCATGGCTTCTGCTCCAACGAACTTAAGTCACTGGTGCCCCTGCAACAGGTGTTTACTCGTGCAACCAGACTGGCAACTGGGTCTCACCCATTCACATTTAGATCAACCAAATGCAAACGACAATTCTACTCCTCCAGCTTTTTTTCTCGCCTGTGGAACTCGCTTCCATATTCATGCTTTCCTGACGGCTACAACCTCCAGGAATCTAAATGCAATGTCAATACCCATCTCTTAACTACTTGACTCTAGTTCTTTCTACACTACCCTGTATACCTTTTCCTTTCTCTCCACCTTTGCAACTATCATCACACCAGTAATTCCTGGTTCGTCTTTCTCTTTACTCTCCCCCTATTTTTTACTCTTATGTATCCCCCTGCTAATCAGTGGCGTTACCGCTTTGCTTGGGGAGATAGGATTAAAAAAAGAATTATATCCATCTGCTTGACTTCTGTGATCGTATTGGCGTCTCAGATTGATGTGGTGATAAGCCTAAATCTAGTAACTTTTATTGCGTTTCGATCAGGGATTCATTGTTAATATTTTCTTTCGAATAGTGTCGACTGACAACATTTTGATTATGTTATACCTTTCCCATTGCATTGCATGTGATATTCATTTTATTTGTTAAAAGGCCGCAAATGTGGTTTCTATTACTTCGTTACAGTTCTATCTTTTTGTATTGCCAATGACCAAGTCTCGAAGATTGGTGATCCTCGCTACGATCTAAAGGTTTGCTTCAATTTTAGTGATTTTTAGCTACGATCTTATTAATGAATCCAAAATTATCCCGAAGCATTATTTTCGAGATTTATTTTTAAAAAATCATATAAATTCGTACAAGTCTTGCTAAAAGATCAGTTATTTTTTTTAGATCCGAATTTAAGCAACGTTGAGTCAGTTCATTACTCAAATCTACTCTCAACACTAACAGAGGTTATGTAAGAACATGATTGATGAGTTGAGGACACCGCTAGTGTCTTGTCATCAGACCTTTCAAATATAATGCTGCACAGTTAATCCCCGATAAATTTGAGTGGTTCTTGTCATTGAATTAAGACTGTCAGTTGCTAAGCGTCCGCATAGTTTTGTGCAAGCTGTGGGTAACTATAAGCCATCGCGGAGCAACTGTAAAGGTTTAGCCTGTTTATGTCGCTCTTTACACGGCAAGTAGGCTGCCTTCATATACATAATCTCTGTGTGAACCAGTGCTTTCGTGTAAAGAATGCTTAACGTATTTAATCTCAGAGAATTAATACTTGGACCGGCCTTTAAGTAACACTTTCCAAATATAAACGAATAATTTTGTTCGAGATGATGATTTATTAGTATTTTGATTGTGTGTTTCCGTTTGGTCTCATTTTGTGTTCTCAGTATCATAATTGTCGTGGACCCGGCAAAAGGTCCAGCAAGTATAATACATAACAACCAAAATAGGAAATAAAGAATATATATTAAACACGGAAAAATACAGTACTTGGAACTTTGTTAGTAGGACGATAAATACGGGTTAGTGTGTAATACTATAATTCGACCCTCAAACTGGGATTCGTAATGGTCGTTACGGTATCAGTGTTCATAAACGATTCCCGGCAAAGTTCAGGGCGCTCTCCTCAGCCTACTCTCTCAGGCTACTTAGGCTATCTAAGCTATCTACTCTCACCTCTTGTGAGGGGAGGTATATGTCAGTCAGTCCGTTAAGTGCCATACGTGATACACCCTTGAGCGATCATGTCTCGAAAGGGACATAACTGACTGGGCAGAACATTATCCCGCAGTAGGTTGCCATTGTATTCTGCGGTAGACTAGTTGCCAACCAAGGCTATAGAACCCAATCTGTTCTATTATTTAACCCATAACTGGAGGGAAGAGACGATTAATACCTTTCCAAAGGGTATTTTTGCATAAGTGAATGCAAGGAATTCAGCTAGAATTCGAACTCGGCTCCCCGTTCCGAGCCGATATCCTTTGCACCACAACGAACATCCGGGCTATATGTAATGGTTGGAAAAGTTCATTCTGTTGATAGGTGATGCCGCCATGACTATAATAAATGGGTTTCTCCGATTATGAAGAGAGAACCGCTTGATATTTTCTCGACTTTTCCATATATCTTCTTCTATGTGCCCTGTCCTTTCAGGACGTAGGCGATCATGGCCTTCCACGTCTCGCTATTCCTGGTGGCTCTTAGCACGCTTTCTCCTGTTACACCATGCAACCCCCGTTCTTTCATCTACTCGCTCAGGCCCTTCAAATATGTCATCCGTTGCTTTCTCCTGTCTCTTTCTTCCTCTATCTGGCATGTTAGTATCAGGTTCTCCAAGCCCTCCTTCCTCGTTGCATGTCCCAGGAACTTTAGCTGTATTTTCCTGATGCTCAGTATTAATTTCCTTTTCGTTTCCATTCTTTCCAACACCTCATCATTGCTCCCATGCTCTCTCCATGATATTTCTAGCATCCTTCTGTAGAACCACATTTCCGCTGCTTCAAGTTTTTCTTTCATCTCCGAAGATATTGTCCAACATTCACTGCTATATTGAAGAACTGACATCCCATAGCAATCCAGTTCTCTCTTATTTGTATATTGAATGTTATATAGAATTGATCCCCCACTTTATATCCAGCATCCTTCTGTAGAACCACATTTCAGCTGCTTCAAGATTTTCTTCATCTTTGTTGATATTGTCCAACATTCACTGCCATATTGAAGAACTGACATCCCATAGCAATCCAGTTCTCTCTTATTTGTTTCTAGTGAAAGTTTCCTGTGTCTTAATACTTTACTGAGTTTCCCAAACGCGTTCTTCTTCTTCGGACCTGTGTCGCACTTTCTATCTCCTGTTAGAATGCTGGTGGACCTGAAGGACACTACCACCACGTTTAAATTTGTTGTTTTTCATTTTCTTTTTTTAATTTTGTTTCAGCGCAGTCTTATCGGCTGTTACTTGAAGTTTCCTATTATCAAAAGAAATTTGGAAAAAATTCAATATTTGAACAAATTTAGTGGATGGCACAGTTTCTCAGACAACGTTAGAGTAAATCGATCCTCAATATTGGAACCACTCGCGTTGGCGTGGCTATGTTTTGTTTTTTGGGGGGACGAGTTTTTGCTCTTGTTTTTGTCTTTTTCAAGTTTTCTTCAGTTCTTACGATGGCATCTTCCTCGGAAACTCCAAGAATGTCTTTATTCAAAAATTTCGCAAAGGATTCAGTTGTTGAATATGCGTAAGCAAAAAAGTTAATTGCATAGGATCGATTTACTGTATAAGGTTGCATGAAAAACTGAGCCCCCCCCCCCCCCGCCTAAAATTGTTTAAATGTTGAAATTTTTACAATCTTTTTTTGTCAGTCGGAACGTTTAGGGTTTAATCGATAAGATTGCACTGATAAAGTTTTAAAAATATGTTAATCAACCAATTTACGGGTGGTGGTAATGTCATACCGGCGAGTGGTTCTAAAATGGGGGACCGATTTACTATAACGTTGTATGAAAAACTGACCCCCACTAAAATTGTTTAAATATTTAAATGTTTCCATTTTTTTTTTTTTTGTAAATCGGAGAGTTTATGGTGTAATTAATAAGATTGCATTGAAAAAAGTAAAAAAAAAAAATGAAAAACAACAAATTTAAAGATGGTGGTAGGCTCCCTCAGGTCTGCCAGAATGCTTCCGGTACTTGCTTGATTCTAGAATCCCTCCCTGTATTTGGTCTTTTGGTTTGCTCTTTTTGCTGATGACCGTAGATACTTTCTTGAAATAAAGAAACTACTAGAAATGTAGAAACTATCGACAGATTTACACACAGCCAAATCTCTAGAGCAGTCGCCATTCCTGCTATGAAATGAATGACAAAATAGATGAGTCGACAGACCTGAAGCAGACTACCACCACGTTTAATTTTGTTGTTTTTCTTTATTCTTTTTTTACTTTTTTCAGCGCAGTCCTATCGATTACTCCCTTAGCTTTAAGATTGATAAAAAAAATTTGAAAAACTTCAATATTTAAACAATTTCTGGGTGGGGGTATCAGTTTCTCATACAACGTCATAGTAAATCGAGCCTCCATTTTGAAACCATTCACCGATACGACATTACCGTCACTTGTAAATTTGTTCATTATCAATTTTTTTGGATTTTTTTCGATGCAATATTATCTTGTACACTGTAAACTTTACGAATGACAAAAAAAAATTGCAAAAATTTCAATATTTAAACAATTTTAGGGTGGGGGGACAAGTTTCTCATACAACCTTATAGTGGATTGAAAATGGAGAATCGATTTACTATAACATTGTATGAGAAACTAACCCCCAAATTTGTTTAAATATTGTAATTTTTCAATTTTATTTAGATAATCAGAAAGTTTAAATAACAATCAATAGAACTGCGCCGAAAAAAATTTAAATAAAATGAAAAACAACAAAATTAACATAAACAAAGCAACCCCAACGAGAGTGGACTGAAAATATAGGATTGATTTACTTTAACGTTGTATGAGAAACTGATAGCCACCAAATTTGTTTAAATATTGTAATATTTCAAATTTTTTTTTTTTGATCATCGGAAAGTTTAAGTAACAATCGATAGGACTGCGCTGAATAAAGTAAAAAAGAAAAACAAGGAAATTGAACGTGGTGGTAGTCTGCTTCAGGTCCGCCGATGAGTCTATTCGATGAGTTTTAATAATTTCACAATAATATCTACAAGTAAATTCTTCAATAATATAAAGTATTATTTCGATAATAGTTTAATTACATTTAGAATAATACTACGTTTTTACAAAAATAATGACCGCTCGAAGTATTGTATTCTGAAAAGCAATTTTAACACAGTATTCACGGTATGAGTAACGGTAAATATTGATATAAATAATAATTAATGTGAGCTCTTTAATGATTTTTAACTTATTTCCAGACAGAAATATTCTAGAAACATAAAACATGACAAAATATGATCTTCGTTTAACTTTTCTTGCATGAGTTTAAATTTTGGCACAGTATCTACAAAACGTCTTCCAATATCAACAGACTAGTGAAAGATGGGTTCACAAGTGATAGGAAAAAACGATGGTAGTCCCAGAAATTTTGTTTTCGGGTGGAAAGCCTTGAAGATGAAGAAGGTAGAGGACGGTCATGCAGTCTTGACAACGAACAATTGCAAGCAGTTGATGAGCAAAACCCTCGTCAAAGTGTCAGAGAAATGTCTCATACGTTTAGTGTCAACATTGCAACAGTATCACATCATTAGTAGAGCATTGGCAAAGTGAAAAACCTCGATAAATAGGTTCTTCATGATCTAAGTGAAAATCGAAAACTTAAGCATTTTGAAGTGTGCTCGATGCTCTTTCTCCGTAACACCGATGATCCATTTTCTGAACGAATAGTCGCTTGTGATGAAAAGTTGATCCTTCATAATAACCGTAACCGGTCAGGTCAATGACTTGATCGTGATGAGTCCCCGAAGCAGTTTCCAAAGCCAAGTTGCACTAGCAAAACATTATGGTGACTACCTGGTGATCAGCAATTGGTTTTACTCACTACAGCTTTCTGGAAACCAATCAGAGCATTAATTCTGATCTTTACTGAAATCAATTGCTGAAATGCACGCAAGCCTGCAAAAAATGAGACCTGCATTAATGAATCGACATGTCCAATTTTGCTTCATGAAAATGCGCGGCCACATATTGCAAGAATGACGTTGCAAAAACTCACAGACTTGGGATACGAAAGTTTACCAATTCCTCAAATTACTCCTGACCTTTCTCCTATAGATTATCATTTTAAGCGCATTTTAAATGTTAAAACTTTTAGGTCCAAACCAGAGATGGACTCAGATTTCAAAAATTGACAGCTGTTATCAACGAGGAATAAATAATCTCGTCAATCAATGGCAGTTGCATCGATGATCAAGGCTCATATTTTGACTGATTTCAAAATTTCTTCTGTTACCTTTTTAAGAATAAAATCATGTTTCTGAAACCGACCATTATGTTGGTAACAACTTGATGATGATGATAATAATAATAATAATAATAATAATAACAACAATAATAATAAAAAACATAATAAAATAATAATCCTACTGAAATGAGAATAAGCAATTGATATATAATTTGTTAATAACTTTAGTATTTGTCTATACTTCTGAGATAAGGTAGTATTTACAGTATTTACATTATTCGGACTATTGTTGTCCTCATATTTGTTGTCATTTGTACGCTGTTTCGGCCGTTGTACGCTCCGGCCTTCTTTAGGTGCTAGGAATTTCGAACCGAACCCTATATTACGGAATGAAGTTCATATAGCCCACTAAAGGGTTTCGTCTTAAATTCCCAGCTCCTGAAAAAGGCCAAAGCGTAGAACGACCGACACGTCGTATAAATGGCAACAAAGATGAGGACTATAGTCCGAATAATGTAAATACTATTGTTAATAACTTGTCAATAATATGTAATAAGATATTTCTTCGAATCAAACAGATTCGCCAATCAGAGTATGTCACGTTTTCCATCGTCTATGTGTCTTTCCAGACATGATCGCCCAAGCCTGTATAACGTATGGCACTTAACTGATTGACAACATACAAACGACAAAAACATAAGGTACGAATCCCAAGGGGCGTAGGAAAG
The DNA here is from genome assembly GCA_037127315.1 of Ascarosepion bandense. Taxonomy (NCBI): domain Eukaryota; kingdom Metazoa; phylum Mollusca; class Cephalopoda; order Sepiida; family Sepiidae; genus Ascarosepion; species Ascarosepion bandense. Next base: position 1,318,661 of record JBBBDQ010000220.1, read on the forward strand.
AGTGAGACCAAAATATTTTGCTACTGGAACATTTTGTTAATATCAAAGAAAAAGTGCTGGACAGGTTTCTTATGTCTCCTCCTCATATGTGCCAGAGTTTTCCGATACACCAGGCTTAGGATTTATGTATTTACCCTAGAGGTGATCGAGATAGAATTTAGAAACTTTCCTCAAATATCTCGAAATTGTTCATCCTGTTAAATACTGGGTTCTTCCGAGAGGGCGGAAAATTATTTTACCCAAGCTATCAGTAATGAAGTGAAAAAAATGTCGGCAACCTTAAATCTTCTTTAATGGGCTGCATACGTTTAAGACGTGGGCTATGATGGCTCTCTATAACTTCCTATCTAAATCAAAACTTATTTATAAATGGACCTTTGTCTCTGTGTGTAATTGTCTGTGTGTGTGTCCCTTACCTATAGACTCCGAAACGGCTGAACCCATTTTCTTGAAAATTTACACAGTTGTACTATAAGCGTCTGCGAGTGTTCTTAGCTAAGTTTTGGGTCGAGGTACACCCGATAAATATCGAAAATCGATAATTGAAAACATCGGGTTATAGAAGGAAGGGTCCGATTATAATCAAATTTGATACACTCATAGACAAAGACATACGAAACGAGATTCAGAATTTTCAAGGTTGCAGTTCTTACAATAGTGCAGAAAATCGATGATATATATATATATATATATATATATATATATTTAAGGCAAGATGTTTGTCTGTCTGCCTGTATGTCTCTATTTTTTCAGCCCTTTTATTTTACCTTTTGCTTCAGGTTTGGCTCTAAGTAGGTATAACTGCAGTTCTTAGTCTCAGCCATGATACCATTTACTCAGAGGACTTATTTAGCCTTCAAAATTCAGTTTACGACGAAAAATCTTTTGTGATATGGATTCCAGGAAATCAAATTTTGACTTACATCCATTCATTTTTCTTTCAGTCGACGGTTTCGCTTTAACTGGAAACAACTATTTCTTTTTAGTCTTTAGTGCCAATGTCAAAAGAGTTTTAAGCTCGAGGCCATGGATTAGTTTTAAAGCTTTCATTACACCCGAGCAACGCCGGGCTATTCTGCTAGTCATTTATAATTCTAATCAATTTTGATTCATTTACTATCATGCGTACAGTCTTTGTACGACATAGTTCATTAAAGAACGTACTCGCTCTGCCCCTCTGTTCTATTTGCCGTCAATGTCAAATTCTTGAAACTCTTTCCTGATTAAGTGTCCCAGAAGATTGTAACAGAATTTTATTAGAAATCTGTGCGTTAACATTAAGTTCGATCGTAGGTCTGGTGTGAACAGTCCGACTATAGTAACAAAAAACTGGGTCCGAAATTCTATCTTCCACTCAAAACAGCGAAATTTGCACTTTCGCTCACCAAGCTCAAAAATCTTAATTTCTACCCCCCCAGCAAGCAAAATTAGCAGCTTTTATTCACAGGGACGTTTTTTGTTTGGCCACGCCAGACAAGGAAGAAAGAAAATTAGCATAACTCACAGCAGCTTTTTCTATCTCTGACTGATTCTATGTGCAAGTGTCTTTATGTTCTCATTTTCTATAAAACTTCCTCATTGCTGATATATTCCATCCATAATATTTTCTGTATTCATCGATAAAACCGCATTTGTTACCATACTTTTTAATTTTATTAATGAACAAATTGTCCTGCATTCAATGCTATATAGAAGATTAAATACTTATAGCAGTTCACTACCTTTCTTTTTTAATAACGGAATTTTCCTGTTTTTTAATATTATTTTTAGCTTTTATAGAGGATTCTCTATTCCAATAAGTCTTTGAATTTGCGTATCGCATGTTCCATTATTTCAGCTGACACTATACAGGTGGATGAATTTCTGTATTTTCTAGATTCGCGAATCTCCAATTCAAGGCTTTCTATTTTCCTAACGACCTTACATTCTGCTTTCTTGTAATCAATAATTAGTTCTTTCTGCTCTATTTCTTGACTTTTAAAACTACTCCGAAGAAGAGACATTGAAAATACGAGGATCTGCAAATCCCCTACGGTCAACATCAGACAGGTCTCCTTCATCTCTTCTTACTGAAAAGATGGCTTACAGCCATAATCCGTTGAAACACCGTTTGCCGTAGGATAACCGAATTTCAGCAACGTCGACTCTTGTCAATACCCACCTGAGAAACCTCATGGGAATGCCAAATGTAGTAAACTTAGTTGCATGGGTGGTGAAATGGATTATACCTTTTACCTGTTGTGTAATTCGTCCGGTCGGTTAAGCTGGGTCAAACGGACCTGCTGCATTCAAACAAAACCGGACAAAGCATAACAAAGACAGCATTTATTTTGAGGCTCACATCCATGCTAGAAATTTTGGTGGGAATTTAGTTTCACAATCGGCCCCAACCGCATGTATATACACTTGTATGATAATGTGATCTAATTTGAATTCGGAGTTTTCTTATCCAATGTTATAGGTCTAAGTCAGTTTTGCTATTTTACCCATAACTGCGGGAGAAGAGACAAGATGGTTACTGGCTTCGAATTGGGGAATCGGAGAGTTGAGTTCGAATTTCAGGCGAGTTCACTAGATAAACTTTCTTGGGAAAGGTACAATGGATAATGGCTAGGAATCGTTAATCGAAGAGCCGAGTTCGAATTCCGGTTTGGTTCGTTATATTCATTTACGCATATTTATCTACGAGGAAGGCATGAATCCACCACTTCTACTTCAGTTATTAGTTATCCAGTAAAACTTGTATCATTAAACCCTTGTTACATATTTTTTAAGAGGGGGATCATAATAAAAATATTTAAATAACTTGAAAAAGATTAATAATTCACTGGATCCAACCAACGCCTTTATCCCCTAAGATTGTTCTCAAAAAGCGTTGGTTGAATACAGTGACTTGAAACAGTGCTTTGAGTTCAATCCCTGGCGACAGCAGAGGTGAGAAAAAACTTACAAAGTTGAATTATACGGAGATAACTGATAGTGAGGTATCTGGAAGATGCATGACTGGTTGAACTAGAACAATCTACTTCGGTGAAAGAATGAAAGGGTTCAGTTCGAAGTTCCGGTCAACTGAAGAAAATAGAGAAAATATCAAAAAACAATATCCAACGTTCATATGATTAACCGTCATGTTAATGTTGTTGCCGTTCAACGAGGTCTTGGTACCGTTAGGTAGCGTTTCTTGCTTTCATTTTTGATGACCTACTTGTTCTTAGGATGTGCGTTGGGGTGTAGTGGATATCGACTCGGAACGATAAATCGGGGTGGCGAGTTCGAATTCTAGTTGAACTCCTTGATTTCACTTACGTTGTGAAAGGTATTAATCCGTCTCTTCCCTCCAGTTATGGGTTAAATAATTGGGTTCTGTAGCCTTGGCTGGCAACCAGTCTACCGCAGAAAGTAATGGCAACCTACTGCGAGATAATCTCATGCTCAGTCAGTCATGTCTCTTTCGAGACATGATCGCCAAAAGCGTGTATCACGTATGGCACTTAACTGCCTGACTTGTTCATCGAATTAGAATTTGGATAACTAGGAGGTCGTATTTGGTGAGGCGTAGAAATTACCGTTGATTACTCCCGATTCATGTCAAAGGTAGCAATCCAACAGTAAAACACACAGCCAACTTCTGAATCTCTGACTTACCTGTCGCGTCTAACAACTCGATGGCATAAAAACTAAATATCTGTACGAAACAAAAGAGCGAGATATATTACTGAGAGCGAGCGTTTTGCTACGGGCGCTGAACATTTAAAACAAATCACTTGGAAAAATCCGAAATCATTCAGTGAAGTTTACAAGCATGGTTAGACGTCATGCGTGTTGGGCGTAGGAGAATTACTGTCTTGAAAAAGGCAGTAAAGGAAGCGTTATTTTCTCCAGCCATTTGCTTATTAGAAGTGTTATTTTCCCATCATCCAACCAAGATTTTCCATCTTCGTGAATAAAATCAGATTTATTTCTTCTTTGTTTTCTTCTATGTGTTTTTACACTATCTTATATTGCAAAAGACTGGATTATTTGCTGTTTAGTTTCCTGTCATTCATTATTTATCTCTTTTGTTTTCAATCGTCATTTCTTTCTACTGCATGTTTCCTGTCGGCAGGACGTTTTAGCTTCTGTTTCATGTCGTCAGGTATTTGTAGATGTTGTTTCCTGTCGTCAGGTATTTGTAGATGTTGTTTCCTGTCGTCAGGTATTTGTAGATGTTGTTTCCTGTCGTCAGGTATTTCTAGATTTTGTTTCCTCTCGTCATGTCTTTCTAGTGTCTGTTTCCTCTCGTCACGTTTTTCTGGTGTCTGTTTCCTCTCGTCACGTCTTTTTAGTATATGTTTCTTGTCGTCAGATCTTTCTAGCTTCTGTGTCCTGTCGTTACGTTTTTCTAGCTTCTGTGTCCTGTCGTCAGGTCTTTCTAGCTTCGGTTTCCTGTCGTCAGGTCTTTTTAGCTTCTGTTTCCTGTCGTCAGGTCTTTCTAGCTTTTGTTTCCTGTCGTCAGATCTTTCTAGCTTTTGTTTCTTGTCGTCAGTTCTTTCTAGCTTTTGTTTCCTGTCGTCAGATCTTTCTAGCTTTTGTTTCCTGTCGTCAGATCTTTCTAGCATATGTTTCCTGTCGTCAGATCTTTCTAGCATCTGTTTCCTGTCGTCAGGTCTTTCTAGCGTCTGTTTCCTGTCGTCAGGTCTTTCTAGCTTTTGTTTCCTGTCGTCAGGTCTTTCTAGCTTTTGTTTCCTGTCGTCAGATCTTTCTAGCTTTTGTTTCCTGTCGTCAGATCTTTCTAGCTTTTGTTTCCTGTCGTCAGATCTTTCTTTGCTTTTGTTTCCTGTCGTTTTCAGATCTTTCTAGCTTTTGTTTCCGTCGTCAGATCTTTCTAGTGTCTGTTTCTTGTCGCTCTTTTTTTTTATCCTATCGTCCGTTCTTTTTTTCTTTTTTCTTGTCGTCCATTTTGTAGCTCTTTTTGTTTTCATTTATTTTACTTGTTCATTTTATTTATCATTTTCTTTCTTCTTCTCTGCACTTTAGTCTTCTTCCTCGCTGTCACTGACCCCCTTTTTATTCCTATATTTCTTATTATATCTATGTTTTTTAACTTTCCTCCATATGATAATTGTTCTTTCACGTCAACTTTGTCTTCTCCTTTAATTGGAGTAGATAGACTCAATTGGAGTAGATAGACTAAACTATCGCCCGGTTTGCACTCCACCCACGTCTGTTGAACAGGTGAAGAGGGTCATCCCTTGTTCCTTGTTTAGGATGTGGTTTCCGGCTTTCTCTTTTCCAATCTTTTCACTCTTTTCTTCTTTTTTTTCAATTGGAGTAGATAGACTAAACTATCGCCCGGTTCACACTTCACCCACGTCTATTGAACAGGTGAATAGGCTCATCCCTTGTTCCTTGTTTAGGATGTGGTTTCCGGCTTTCTCTTTTCCAATCTTTTCACTATTACGTAGGCCCCTGCGCTTCAGTGGCGTTAGTGCCTTGCTCGGGGTGATATGATTTTTTAAAAAATCATGCATTCTTAATACCGAGTTTCTATGAAAACTAAAACTGGCATTAAAGTCAACGAATTCTTTTATATTTAAATATGTAATTTGTAGTTTTGTTATATTTAAAAGAAACTCCGATATTTCGTTAGAACAATATTTTATTTTATTGTATATTATTTATTATAAATAATTTCTGACTTGCTTTGATTATTTGTAACATTACGAGAATTATTTTCAGCATGTTCACGATCAATACACTTTTATTCTTGTGAAGATATTTGGGTAAATTTAATTATGCATTTATGTTTTTATACCGCCATTTTGAGGATTGGGAAGCTAGAAGACAATATAATACTTCTGGTTATTATGTTCTCTTTACAAAAATTGTTTTGGATTGTTTCAATGGCGTCTTTACGGTGTGGGCATCTGACATTTTATTTCATACTACCCGTTTCATGTTATGGATTTCAAACAAATTATCACAGTTTTAATCTCGCCTGTTTATGAATCTAAATTCGATTGATTGAAGATAATGAACAAGATCTCAAACATTTTTTTATGTCATGGGGATAGACAATGATGAGTTTTTGCACATTCGTTTTTTATCTGTAAGTTATGAGTTATTTGGAAAGACTGAGCAATGGTTACCCTTTGGCTTCTCCATCGTTCTGTATTCAAAGTATTTAGTAATTGTTGGGGATCACCCCTTTATTACACAATAAATGGACTCGTCTAAGGTGTACATATAATCCTGCCTAACGAGAACGGCAGTGATTGCCACAGAGAGTTTTCTCGCTGCGACGGCATTTCTCACTGTCGGCTCTCTGCCTTCGGGCAGAGGGCGCTCACTGCTTCCGAGCAGAGAGCACTAACCCAGTCGTGATTCCGCCGAAGGGTAGAAGCACGACTGGGGAAAAATAGACAGGTATTTTTTGGCCGGGCTATATAGCCCGGAAATCCCAGTTATAAAAACTGACCATGTGTCACATGCTGCCCTTACTGGGAGGGACAGCTAAATATAGATTGTCACAGAGAGTTTTCTCGCTGCGACGGCATTTCTCACTGTCGGCTCTCTGCCTTCGGGCAGAGGGCGCTCTCTGCTTCCGAGCAGAGAGCAATAACCCAGTCGTGGTTCCGCCGAAGGGTAGAAGCACGACTGGGCAAAAATAGACAGACATTTTTTGGCCGGGCCATATAGCCCGGAAATCCCAGTTATAAAAACTGACTATGTGTCACATGTTGCCCTTACTGGGAGGGACAGCTAAATATAGATTGTTAGAGAGAGTGTGTAGCAGGAGTTGGACCGAGGCTTAGTTGGTCAGTAAGAATATAGACTCTTTATCCGGACTTACTTCTTCTCTGCAAGATTGTATATATTGATTCCTACTAACAGTATTCCTAGTATTCCTGAATTTACTACACCGTGTTGTATATATTTTGTTCAATATAAGTTACATTTTATCTCTCCATATCTGTTTTTGTTATTATTTTGTGTGGTTTCTAAACAAGAATCCACAAAAGTAATCACCTAGACTGGCTTACACCGAAGGTTACAGATGCTCTAAAGCTGATGATATTTTACACAGACTGAGATACATTAAAAGTGTGATCATCTTCAAATCACCTACTCTTAACTTACATCCTGGCTCTTTCAGACTATCGACTGTTCTTTCTAAAAATGGTGGCTTACATTCATATCTGACCACTACTTCCTTTATCTCTACCAAAAGGCTTACAGCCTATCACGTTGAATACACCGGTTCCCGCTCGATCACCAAAGTTAAGCAACGTTGAGCCTGGTCAGTACTTAGATGGGTGACCGCTTGGGAATACCAGGTGTTGTAAGCGTCTAGTGACGGAAGTACGTTGTGGTGCAGTGGATATCGGCTCGGAAAGTCGAGTTCGAATTCCAGTTGGATACCCTGCATTCACTTAAGCACTGGTAACCTTAGGAAAAGTATTAATCCATCCCTTCCCTCCAGTTATGGGTTAAATAACAAGGGTAGGACATGGGGACCCTACCTTTAAAAAACCAATCCCAATGAATCTTGCACTGCAAGAAAAAAAACTGAAAGCAATTCAACTTTATCCAAAAAAAAAACATTTGTTTGACCTTAAATGATCTCATAAAGATTGATAGGTCGTTAAACATCGAACAAACAATCTCTACCAAAAACCTGTCCGATGTAGACGGAGTTCATTAGCCTTGATTAAGAGTCTGTTTAGCAGATGAATCACTCTGATTTTCAAACCGACGTAGATGAGGCGTTTTAATCACGTTGAGGGCTACCCTCTATTAGACAACGACTTTATCCTTGTGATGAGAGCAGTGACAAGCTTACAATAGTCAGAAGAGGATTCGTAACACACAAACATATTTTGTCCATCCCCAACGAGAATTATGGATATAAAGAATGCGAGTTGGATAACCGGTAACTGACTAGCACTTTGTCTTTGTTCCCATCTATGGGTTGAAGTAAAAACGAAGATCTCTAGCTATATTTCATAACTAGTCAATGAGAAGGGTGACTGAATACTAAAGATTGTATCAATTGTCCATGGTTTCTTGTCCACGGTATTGATTATGGGAATAGATAAGAAAATCAAACCGTTCTGCTGCCTGTATATCCCCTTTATAAGGCTTACGACCACATAACTTTGAAACACCGGTTTCCGTAAAATTACCGAAGTTAAGCAACGTCGAGCCTGGTTATTACCTCGATTGTTGACAGACTGTGAATACCATGTGTTTAAGCTTGTGTCTGAAGGTGGTGTAATGGATAATGACTCGGAATTGTTAATCAGAGATCCAAGTTCTAATTCCCGTTGTTTTCGTTATATTCCCGTAGACGTAAATCTCTTTGGGGATAAGTATGAATCCCCCTCTTCTCTACCCCTCCCATTTATGAGTTAAATTAGTAAGAAGTGTATCACTAAGTCATTAATATCTAAAAAGAAATTACTACAATCTGAAAATATAGTTTGGCTTTTAATAATCTGTAAAAGGGTTGATAAGCCGTAAAATATCAAATCAGCAAAACTAAACCCTTTTTATCACTTTTTTATCATTTCACCCCAAGCAAGGCATTCCACTGCCACTATTGCGCATGGGGCTACATAGGAGAAGGTAAAGAGAAAGAGTGATTAGATATAGGAAATGTCAGAAGGAAGTTGATAGATGGGTAAGGATACCGAGGCTGGGGTTTGGGTAGATAGGAAGAGTGTTTGAAAGAATGGATGCGAGTTATTGTGTTAAGAGGTGTCTATTGACCTTACATTTAAACTCCTGGAGATTGTAGCCGTCGGGGAAGCAATCATGTGGAAGGGAATTCCATAGTCGGGAAGTGCGAGAAAAGAAACTGTTGGGGTAGAAATTGCTGTTGCATTTTATCGACTTCACTGTAAAAGGGTGGGATCTAGTTGCTAATCTAGTATCTCGTGCAAATTCGTACCTAGGGGCCACCAGTGACCTAAGTTCATCGGAGCAGAAACCGTGAAAGCATTTATAGAAGAGACACAGGGAAGGCACGTTGCGCCGGTGAGAGAGAGACTGCAGCCGGTCTGTGTTGTTGTTTCCTTTCAATCGCAGTTGTTATTTCTTGAGAAAAAACTATTTCTCTGGGTACGTTAGACGCTTTGTTTTTCACCTAAGGGAGACCAACTGTTTTCCGATTTGATTTCAAATCCTCTGTCTGTTATAAAAAGGTTCAAATAAATTATGTTTATGACCCACAGGCAACAAACTCTTCAAAAAATCGACTCTTCATTACATACACATTCTTTCGTCCAATACTTTTTACTCGTTTTATCTTCGACTTCACACACTCATGTATAAGCAATAAATCTAGCTAAAGAGCATAGCTTCCGAAAGAGACACTTTCACAAAGTAATCTTAATTCACTTACTCCCAAAGGTCCAATAGTATTTCAGAGCCTCACCTACGCAACCCTCGAAGTTTTTATAGCAAACTTCAGGTCTGCCAAAGAGCGGATTACCTCAAACCAAACATATTCCTTTGATTCTCTTTTTTTATTCTCGTAACACATATAAAGAATGCTAGGATTTAATGCCCGTCTCATTTCGAGTGAAAGGCAATGGTCGAGGGAAATAGGTTCATTAGCTTAATGGAGATAGCGGTTATAACCAGACATTTTGAGAGAATTCTTTCGTTGGATTGAAATGAAAAGTAAACCTGTAATGTTATTTAGCCAGAACGAGTAATCGCATTTAAAGATAAAATGAATTTAACGAAAGTTAAAATTAGAACTAATGTGGATAACGATTGACATACCCACACACATACACACAAATATATATATATATATATATATATATATATATATATATATATATATAGTACTGTGAAAAAGTATTAAGACAAGAACCATTTTATCTTTTATGAGGCATCAAAATAAAGTTTAAAATCACCCCTGTCCTAACACTTTTGCACACTACCGGTAGTGTGCACAAGTATGAGGACAGGGGTGATTTTCCTAAAAATTTCACTGAAATTCAAATACAAGGTGAAAAGCCAAGTAAATTGTTAATAAATATTGATTAATTAAAACTTGGTGATAAAGAAATGTATTAAAAAGATGTTATATGTATTTTTTCTATTTTCTATTAAACAAGTTATTTTGAAAATACTCTATTGAACATCTGTGGGATATTTTGGATACAACAAAATTGATAACTCTAATGATACTTTGCAAAACACACTTTGAGAACAAATACAAGCTGCTTGGCAGGAGATATCATTAGATACATTGAAGAAGCTTGTGATGTCAATACCTGACAGAATGAAGGCTGTGATAAAAGCATAAGGCTATTATACTAAATATTAAATTTATTTTGTAAAAAGTATTTTTCTTATTAAAGCATTTGTTGAGTAAATCAAATCAAATTACTTTAATTAAATCGTTTATTTTCTCTCAATATGCCTCGTAAAAGACAAAATAGTTCTTGTTCTAATACTTTTGCACAGTACTGTATATATATATATATATATATATATATATATATATATATATATATATATATATTTTAATTTTCTAAACTAAAATTTTCCCCATCTTTTGAATTAATTTGCCATACATTTTTAATTTAATTTAATTTGCCATACATTTTTTTTTACAGTAGATATATATATATATAAGAAAAGTAATGACAAATTGAAAAATTATTTTTGTCTTTACGGACTAACTATGACTAAACAAATGTTTACGCTTATTTGCAGAATATAGAGGGGAAACTAACATTTTAATTTTCTAAACTAAAATTTTCCCCATCTTTTGAATTAATTTACCATACATTTTTAATTTAATTTAATTTGCCATATATTTAATTCAATTTGCCATACATTTTTTTACAGTAGATAATAATATATATATATATATATATATATATATATATATATATATATATATATATATTATGTCAGGTCACACTTTGAGTGCTACTGGTACCATGTAACCCAGTACTACCTGTTGCATGGTCGGTTCATCGGCGACTACACTGATTCACCCATCAGGCTATTCTGGTGAGGAGGGTGGCTAGACACCCAGCAGGATTAAAAACAAGACCTGTCAAAAGGCATATGAACCTTCTTGTAGGGTTAACAGCCATCTAGCAAAAGGGTGTACATTAAGCACCATATATATGTATATATATGTGTGTATATGTGTATATGTATATATATATATGTATGTGCGCGGAGGATAAATTCCGGGTTGGTGTCTGGCGCGCAATAACTCACCTTATGGGCAGGTAGTTGCTCTTTAGCCTTGGATGGTAGTCTACCTAGAGATGGAAAACTCGTATATATATATATATATATATCGTTTGTGTGTGTATCAGATTAAATAAATTACAAACATTTGCGTTTGCTTATCTTTTTTAAAAATCCGTTCATATCCACGGATAATGTTTCACATATTATAATTGAAAGATTTAAGAATCGAGCTGTTAGTTAGATAGATGATGCTATTATTCATATGTCGACGTTCCCAAGTACTTCCAATCTCCTTCCGAGATCAACTTCAGGGATGTAAATTGTGGTAACAAAAAGTAAGCGCAAAACTGTGTTGCTAAAAATTACTGTAAATTTCCTTCTTGCTTCAAATATAACGGTTGAAAATTCACAAATAAGAATTAGGTAATGGTCCCACTATATATCGTATCCAGAGAAAATTTAAGTGAAATGTCTAGACAGTAGATCATCCTGCTTCCTTCTGCGATCCAGATATTTAACTCCATAGTCACATAATTCTCATTTTTGATTGAACAATATTGACACACCTCAAAACATATTCTGTAATTACTACTCCTTTATTCTCCAAATAACCATGAATTCATCTTATATTTTCAAAATAAATCATTTTACCATTTGTTTTAACATATGCCCTGAAAAAATAGTATTGTCCTGAAACATAAAAATCTTTGTGCACTCATATAATGCTTTTATAAACCATTTTAATAACACAATTACAATATATATATATAACGTGGGTGTGTGTGTATACAACAGTCTTTATTATAATAAAGAAGACATATGTATATATTCTTCAATACTCGACTGCATTATTATTGCAAAATATAAAATAAGCGACTATTATAGACCATACTCGCAGTGACAGCTTTCATATCTCTATCTATCTAAACTTATTTGTAAATGGAACTTTGTGTGTGTGTGTGTGTGTGTGTTTGTTACCTATAGATTCCGAAACGGCTGAACCGATTTTCTTGAAAATTTACACAGCTGTACTATAAGAGTCTGCGATTGTTCTTAGCTAGGTTTTGTGTCGAGGTACCCCCAATAAAAATTGAAAATTGATAATAAAAAAAATCGGGTTATAGAAGGAATTGCTCGATTTTAATCAAATTTGATACACTCATAGATAAAGACATAAAAAACGATATTCATAAGTTTCAAGATTGCAGTTCTTACAATAGTGCAGAAAATCGATAATATATATAAAAGGCAAGATGTTTGTGTGTGCGTCTGTTTATCTGCTTGTGTGTCTGTATTTTTTTTTTTTTTTCAACCCTTTTATTTTAGTTTTGGCTTCGGGTTTGGCTCTAAGTAGATATAATTGTAGTTCTTAGTCTCAGCCATGATACCATTTACTCAAAGGACTTATTAATCCTTCAAAATTCAGTTTACGACGAAACAAACTTATTTGATACCAGGAAATCAAAATTTGACTTACATCCATTTATTTTTCTTTCAGTCTACGATTTCCCTTTAACTGGAAACAACTATTTCTTTTTAGTCTTTCGTACCAACGTCAAATGAGTTTGAGCTCGAGGCCATGGATTAGTTTTAAAGCTTTCATTACACCCGAGCAACGCCGGGCTATACTGCTAGTTTGGCAATAACTAGAAAGAACTAGGCCGACGCTGCCTCGCTATTGTCTCTTTCTCCATGAGCGTGATAAAATGGAAATATATACACAAAACCGTTTTTAAATCCAGTTAGCATTATTATTTTTAAAAATGCGCCCATTTTTTATATAACATATAACGGATAACATATTTGAAGGGCATGAGCAAGTGGATGAAGAACGAGGATTGCGAGATGTTACAGGAGAAAGCGTGCTAAGAGCCAACAGGGTTAGGGAGGCGTGAAAGGCCATGATCGCCTACGCCCTGAAAGGACGAGACACATAGAAGAAGAAGATATATGCAAACTGTTTATAAGTAATTATAATGTGGGTATAAAATGGGGGATGAATTCTATATTATAATCAATATATAAACCGGTCCCTCATTTTGTGGCCATGCTAGTTTCTAAACATTTATATTCTAGATTTATGAGCTTGAGCAGGTGGATGACAGAACGGTGGTTGCGAGATGTTACAGGAGAAAGCGTGCTAAGTGCCACCAGGGATAGGGAGGTGTGGAAGGCCATGATCGCCTACGTCATGAAAGGACAAAGCATTTAAAACAAGATACTTATCTATTAATTTGCATACGATACTAAAATGACAGAAAATAACAATTATGTCTTCTTTCTTTTTTAATTTAATCTAAAATTACTAAAGTAAACATTTAATTGCATTATTTCCATGTCTACTCACTCACCAGTATATTGTGTCAGTGTTGATGCGGAGAAAGAAGCCCTTTGCTTTCTGAGTCCTTTGTTAGCTAACAGGTTAAATGGAGAAGGGAGACGAAATAGGTGAATCTGGATCGCATCTGATTATTGTATATGTGGAATATCTCAAAGGTCATCATTGAATGAAACTTCAGCGTGTCATGCGCACAATCGGTACCGAGAAACGCTGAAAGACAAATTGTTGTTTAGAATACAGCTCAAACATCAACGATAGTTGAAGGTCAAATGTTTAAGATGTATTCAAAAGAAGAAAAAATCAGGTTTGTTTGCGGGAGTAAGTTACGGTGAATGCAGCCTTCAGAGAGGATATGAAAGCCCACATCAGTGTAAGACCTACTCACCCACATACGGAGATATAGTTACGAAATAAATAAGTGTCTTCATAATGCTTACAAAATGTGGTGCTTTTCTAATATTGAATGTATGAAACACCTTCTATTCAGTCGTAACTCATGTAGCGAGACAAGTATGTTAACAATTACACCACGTCTAATGCGTATAAATGTACGAATTTAAGAGCAGGTAAATATTTGTTACTCTATACGTTACCCTTAAGATATATAAGTGGTTACACTGTTCTTCCAGAATTCTGCATAGCGTATTTATTTTTTCTGTGTATTTTTTTCAGTAACATTTTTTTTTTCGGTAATTTTTTTTTTTTTTCGGTAATTTTTTTTTTTTTTTTTTTTTTCGGTAATTTTTTTTTTTCGGTAATTATTTTTTTTCGGTAACTTATTTTTTTTTCTGGTAATTTTTTTGTTTCCTTCTTTTTTTTCTTTTTTTTTTCTCAGTAATTTATTTTTTCTCAGTAATTTTTTTTCTCAGTAGATTTTTTTTTCTCAGCAATTTTTTTTTTCTCAGAAATTTTTTTTTCTCAGTAAATTTTTATTTTTTCTCAGTAATTTTTTTTTCAGTAATTTAAATTTTTCTCAGTAATTTTTTTTTCTCAGTAATTTTTTTTCTCAGTAATTTTTTTTTCTCAGTAATTTTTTTTTTCTCAATAATTTTTTTTTCTCGGTAATTTTTTTTTCTCGGTAATTTTTTTTTCTCGATAATTTTTTTTTCTCGGTAATTTTTTTTTCTCGGTAATTTTTTTTTCTCGATAATTTTTTTTTCTCGGTAATTTTTTTTTCTCGGTAATTTTTTTTTCTCGGTAATTTTTTTTTCTCGGTAATTTTTTTTTCTCGGTAATTTTTTTTTCTCGGTAATTTTTTTTTCTCGGTAATTTTTTTTTCTCGGTAATTTTTTTTTTCTCGGTAATTTTTTTTTCTCGGTAAATTTTTTTTTCTCGGTAATTTTTTTTTCTCAGTAATTTTTTTATTTTTTCTCAGTAATTTTTTTAATTTTTTGTCAGTAATTTTTTTTTGTCAGTAATTTTTTTTTCTCAGTAATTATTTTTTTTCTCAGTAATTGTTTTGTTTTTCTCAGTAATTTTTTTATTTTTTCTCCGTATTTTTTTTTTTTCAGTAATTTTTTTCTCAGTAATTGTTTTTTCGGTAATTTTTTTTTTTTTTCTTTTGTAATTTCTTTTTTCTCCGGTAACTTTTTTTTTTTTTTCGGTATTTTTTTTTTTTTTCAGTAATTTTTTTTTTTATCAGACTTTTTTTTAAAACCAACAAAGCCAACCCGTTCTTCAGAGTACAAATACTAAAACACATTAGTTATAGTTTCTGGGTAAAACCGCTTAAAGATCATATTAATCGGTATCACTCCAATGAAGGCAAGAAAAATCACTAAGAAACAGATTCCCAGATTAAAGCCGGCTGAAAAGCATAAAGCCAGAAGGATTTCCACGATTTCAAAGTACGTGAAAATAAACTGTAATCATTAGGCAGCTCGGATGTAAATTGATGAGATCTCAACGCCAATCTAGTATTGTACTTAAATTTATGAAATCTAGATAGCGAACGAAGATGTCATCTGAACAATCACCATAAAAGTTTTTATTATTAAGGCACAGAGAGGCAAACTTACTGTCGTGAATAAATGACTAAAGCCGAGCTGCTAGATCGGGACCAATAATATTGTAAATTCTTTTTTTGCATCTTATCAACGGTGTCAAGGTAAATAGCAGAGGCACAGGATCATATATAGCAGCAATATTCAAATATATTCAGTATTCTATCTAGTGTAATCATCAATTTTCACAAGGCCAGTAATCTTAAACTCTCTGTAACTTCGTTATAGCATGACCATCAGCGACACTCGCCGGTGGTTGTCAGGCAATTTTTAAGCCGATCACCATGTAGAAGTTGATAGTCTCTAAATTGACCAAAGTGTTATTCGCTGCAGCGTCTCGTGGTCAGATCGAGAAACTTCCAATCCTCTTGGTCACGCGCCCATTTCAAATTTATATAAACAAAGAATGAAAAGTTATTACAATTTTATTAAATACTTTTTCAAAATATGTGCTTCTTTTGCCAAGAGAGCCACAAAAACAACACGGTTTTTATCTACCAGTGAAGCTAATCCTCTTTATTAGAATAAAACGTTTTACATATATATGTGTGTGTGTGTGTGTGTGTGTGTGTGTGTGTGTCAATTCAGATAAAACTTAGGAAATAGCCATTTTCAACATGTCATTTTAAGGCATGCATTCTTCGACCCCTTATAAACAGAGAATGAGGAAGAATTCTAAGCCCAGAGGTTAGCTCAGGTAAAGGAAGGGGTTGCGATGTATTGGTTTACATTGGGTTGGACTGGGGAATATATATATATATATATATATATATATATATATATATATTCCTCTCGTCACGCTACATCAAGGGAGAGACAATAGCGAAACAGTCATTATTAGTTATTAAAATTTACTACTAATTAGAAAAGATTTTGCCACATGTTTGCTCTTTTAAAGTGTCTTTTATTTTCGGAATAATTAGGTCGTTGATTTTATATATATATATATATATATATATATATATATATATATAGGTGAAGACGATCGCCGAAGCGTGAAAGCCAGGTTCACAATCTCACACCTATCTAACTGAATATGGTCGTACTGTCACTGATATTGAGCGCTTTCAAATAAGTACCGCGCATATATAATATATAAATATCATAATATACATAACAAATTGCACACACACACACACAAACACACACATATATATATATGTATATATATATATATATATATATATATATATGCCCCCCCCCCCCCTGCCACGTTCAGGGTGGGATAAACTGTATGGAAACAGCTAATAATGCTCCCAAATATTTTGGCGTCATTTTGGACGACAGGGGTACACTCGTATCTTTAAAAAAAAAAAAAAGCCTACCCTCTAGATAACCTGAAGGGAAATATTTGCTTTTAAAATGCTTTTACTTATTGATAGCCACTTTAGTGGCCTTCTCGTTAAAACAGGAAACTCTATATGATGAACCTATAATCTGACACCACTTAAACCTTAACCTTAAAATCTGTCGATCTCATCTAAGATACAAAAAAAAAAAGATATTACTGTCACAGGATGTTTCCCGTAACCAGCTTATCCTAGAACAAATATAAATGCGGAACACCAAATCCGTCAACACCGTCTCTGATTAACAAAAATAATTTCGATCGAGATTATTAACAGCCTGCTGTCATTACTTTCTCTCCTCGAGATGGCGTACGTGTAGAAAGACTAATATCCCCAGGTCATTACAATGGCCAATTCGCGGTCAAAAGCCTTCATTGTTTGTCCAGGTGCTTTGTCTCGGTCCATTAACGGTCAAATCACGATTGACACGATGCACTTAAAAACATAGTATTCATTGTGGCTTGATGTGTATGTACCGGTAACGATGTCTAAAAGAAAAGAAAATGTCATCTGGCCTAATTAGTTAGGATAATTATTTTGTTAATTAGTTTCGGCGGTGGAGACGAACATAGAAAAGCGATATTTAATGTTTTTATTAAAGCCTTTTTTCAACAAGGTAACCTGTAAAAATGATACGAATAAAAATAAATTCGCTTCTTATCACTCAGACGATTTCTTCTATGTGCCCTGTCCTTTCAGGACGTGGGCAATCATGGTTTTTCACGTCTCCCTATCTCTGGTTTTTCTTAGCACGCTTTCTCCTGTTAAACCTCGCAACCCCCGTTCCGTCATCCACCTGATCAGGCCCCTCAGATATGTTATCGCTGCCTTCCTCAGTCGCTTTTTCCTTCTATCTGGCCTGTCAGTATCAAGTTCTCCAAGCCGTCCTTCCTCATTGCATGTCCCAGGAACTTTAGTTGTCTCTTCCTGATGCTCAGTATTAATTTCCTTTTGGTTGCCATACTTTCCAACACCTCATCATTCCTCGCATGCACCGTCCATGATATCCACAGCATCCTTCTGTAGAATCACATTTCCGCTGCTTCAAGTTTTTTTCCTCATCTTCGATGATATTGTCCAACATTCACTGCCGTATTGAAGAATTGACATCACATAGCAATCTAGCACTCTCTTCTTTGTTTCTAGTGAAATTATCCTATATCTTAGTTCTTTAGAGTTTAAGAGACTAAGCAGGACCAATAAAGCAGAGATGCATAAAGAGATAAGAGAAATGACAGGACAAAAGACCTGCTCCTCAACAGGATGCACAAAATCCAAGGATGAAACGATAATATTGGAGAAAGATGAAATACTCCAGCGAGGGAAAGAGTATATAAGTGATCTTTTCCGAGACAGGATAGAGCAAACGAGAATACACAATGATGAGGATTGACCGGAAATATAGTCTGAAGTAGAAGCTGCAATGGCTAAACTGAACAGAAAAAAAGCAGCTGGCCCAGACGTCATTGTAATAGAGCTCCTGATGGCCCTGGAAGAATTCAGCATAGAAATAAATTACCGAAATAATCACCCAGACACTGCATGATAATTTAAACGTGCTTCGACTGTTATAACACGTCTACATGCGATGCCTCCGACACATTCTAAACATTTCTTGCTTAATGTTACATAGTAAGGTAGTGTCGATACCGATACGTGTAGTCGAACACAGATCTTCAGGCAACAAACATAACCATTGAATGAATTGTACTACTAGGATAACCTGATAATAAATATTTAGTATATAAAGAATACGGCTGCCATATCTGGTCGGGGGCCTTTGATGTTCACCTCGGGGTTCTTGACAAAATCAAACGGAAAATCTACAATGTGATCAATCTCGGCTTGGTAGCTCAGCTGAAGTCACTTTCCCAACGGCGTAAAATGAATTCACTATGTCTCTTGGACAAATACTTTCACGGTTTCTGCTCCAGCGAGCTTAGTTCACTGGTGCCCCTAATGCATGAATTTACTCGAGTAACAACGAGTTCCCACCCTTTTACAATGAAACCGATAAAATGTAACCGCAACATCTACTCTAACAGCTTCTTTTCTCTCACTTCCCGTCTGTGGAATTCCCTTCCGTATACTTGCTTCCTCGACAACTACAATCTGCAAGAATTTAAATGTAAGTTCAATTGTCATCTCGTACCTCTCTGACTTAATCCTTTTTCTCATGTTCGTTTCTCCGTCCACTCTATTCTCATCAAACCTGTGTCCTCATCCTTCTCTTACCCATTCTCTGACACACCCTATAACTTGTTTCTCTTTCTCATCACTTTTGTCCTATGTAAACCCCTGCACACCAGTGGCAGTAAAACCGCGTTGCTTGGGGAGAAATAATCAATATATATATATATATATATATATATATATATATATTATTATTATTATTATTATTGTGAAACACACCTATTCTTCAGATAATGGCCGATCCCTCCTATATTAATAAGAGTTAACAGGAAGTTAATTCGAAAAGTTCTTGGGTGCTTCTTGGGAATTTCATAGAAGATCTAGAGAGCTCTTTAGCGTTCTATTGAACTCCAGTAGAACTACTAGTTAGTTAATATTAGACGGCTGTTAGCCGAATAAGAAGACAGCTTTCAGTGGAAGATTACCAATTTACTAACATTTAGGGTGCGTCAAGTCGATTAGCAACCGACATAGCAGGATTATAACTTTCAGTGCGAAAACTACTCCACAACACACACACACACACACACACACACACACACACACAACTACTCAGACAGATGTGTGTTCTGCGTTGGGCAGAATTGTCATTGTCACACTCTGCCTTCAGGCGGAGAGAAACTCAAACGAAGTTCCGTCGAAGGGTAGAGTCTCGTCTCAAATGTAAATTTATGAGATATCAACGCGATATAAAAACAATGGAAGAGCACTACTAGGGACGTTGGAACAAACAATTTATGCCTTAATATTGGTGGAGTATTAAAAGGGACTTAAATAACATTGAGCATGAGACATATTGAAAAAACTGTATTTCTCAATAAGAAGATATTTGTCGGTTTAAAGCCAAATTGAGAGGTTTCTACGATTTTACTTCGTGAAATATTGCCATCGGTCAATATCATATATACAGAAAACAAAAGAAAACACTTTTTTTTCTAAAATAGAGAATTTCAGAACAGCAAAAATAATGGCTAAACAAGAAAAAGTAAGGTCATTTTCAGATCCAGCACTCTGAAATTTACTTAAATGATGTTTAGTGTTTCGACACTATTTCATTTTTTTCTGATTTTGTTTTTATGTTTTTTGTTGTTTTTTTTGTTGTTTTTGTTTTGTTTTGTTTTGTTTTTGTTTTTTTTTGTTTTGTTTTTTTGTTTTTTGTTTTTTTGTATTTTCAAACTGCAAGAAAACCGAATGGATGGTCATCAGTAAAAAGGGTAGCCGAATATGCCAAATACGGGTCAGAGATACTAGAATTAAGCAGGTACAAACATTTAAATACATGGGAAGTGTTATAACAGAAGACGGAAAGTGCGACACAGAGATCCGAAGGCGCATTGACATGGCGAAAGAAGCATTCCAGAAGTTGAGCAATGTATTAACAAACAGGACAATTTCGCTAGAAACAAAGAAGAGAGTACCGGATTGCTATGTGTTGTCAGTTCTTCAATATAGCAGTCAATGCTGGATAACATCATCAAAGATTAAGGAAAAACTTGAAGCAACTGAAATGTGGTTCTACAGAAGGATGCTCTCAAATATCATAGATCGAGATGGTGAGCAATGATGAGGTTTTGGAAAGGATGAAAACGGAAAGGAAATTAATACTGAGCATCTGGAAGAGACAGCTGAAGATCTTGGGACATGCAATGAAGATGGAGGGCTTGGAGAACCTGATACTAACAGACCAGATAGAGGGGAAAAGAGACAGGGGAAAGCAACGGATAACATATTTGAAGGACCTAATCAGGTGGACGATGGGACGAGGCTTGCATGTTGTAACAGGAGAAGGCATGCTAAGAGCCACCAGCGATAGGGAGACGTGGAAAGCCATGATCACCCACGCCCTGAAGGAAGAGGGCACATGGAAGAAGTATCTAAGAGTTGTGTATTCAAACTATATCACTGTCGCATCATGTCTAGCATCTCACTACCATCTGAATTTGTACATCGTAATTCACCAGTGTTTCCCTTTTTTTTCCAATGGAATTTTAATGTCTTAAGGTATTGTTTCGTTTAGAGAACAAGATTCCAATGCGTTTTCGAGTTTTTCTGTCACATTTTTGGTTATATGTTGATGTTATAACTTAGTCGTCAGTTTGTTATGAAATGTGAACTAATCCTGGTGACACACAGTATTATAACTCAAATAAATTGCCGTCCATGTATTATCGGGGAATGAAGTCCCCGTAGTCGGATAATGTTGTTTCTAAATGTCTATATGATTAATACGATTGTGAGGGTAACAACATAGAAGTATACCACATAACTTAACAGACTTGAATTAATTAAGAAAGAATACATGTGCGTTGTGGTGCAGTAGATATCGGCTCGGAACGAGGAATCGGGGATCCGAGTTCGAATTCCAAATGAATTCTTTGCATTCACTTACGAGCAAATATCCGTATCTTTCCTCCAGTTATGAGTTAAATATTAGGACAGATTGGGTTCTATAGACCTTGATGGCAACCAGTCTACTGCAAAAAGTAATAGCAACTACTGCGGTATAATCTTCTGCCTAGTCAGTCATGTCTCTTTCGAGCCATGATCCCCCAAAGTGTGTATCACGTATGGCATTTAACTGACAGATGATTTAGTTGCATTTAGCGGGGATTAAAATTACATGAATAATTACATGGTAGTTCAGTTCGCCATATTTTTAGGAAGGTTTGAGACAGACGATTTCTTTAATATTTTGTGATAAATATTAGTCATCTACATACAAGCCCGTTTCGCTGGATCACAGCTCATCAGTGTGGCTAGATATATCCACTTGCTTCTGGCCGGGATCGAGACTCGACCGATTTGGTGTCAGTCGGAGTCTCTACTCCCTAAGCCATCAGCGCATGGGGTCAGAGAAGGGAAACGCTAACGCCCTGTACACAAGCAGTGTATACAGACGCCAGTCACCGAGAGAATTCAATTCATTTCTGAAGAGTCACGCATATAGCCGAAGTGGAAACTGTTTTTTAAAATTTTCTTCTCCAGAGAGCTCAATCGTAATGAGAGCATAATATATTAGTCATCCACATCCAAGCCCGTTTCGCTGTATCACAGCTCATCAGTGTGGCTATATATATATATAGTCCGCCAAATATTCATGCACTCTTCAGGAAAAAATTAATTGTATAAATATTGTAATATTAATTTGTTTTTATTCAGACATGAATTCAGATATTCAAATATTAATACAAATTTTCTTTCGACTCTACAATCACAAGAGGGGCTCAAAATGCAAGTCCTTAGCTTCTATGTATTAGTGCCCAGTGAGATCGCTACACACGCATTTTCAATTTCTAGTCAAAGCACCAGTCGAGAAAGTATCGCACTATAGTAAACACTGTTAATGTAATATGATAAAACCATGAAAGACAAGTTTTTCCTTTCCTGTATTATGTACTAGCAGTATAGCCCGGCGTTGCTCGGGTGTAATGAAAGCTTTAAAACTAATCTATGGTCCTGGATCTCAGACTCAGCCTAAAGGATATTTGTGTGAAGTTTGGTGAGAATCGGATAAAAAATGGGAATTTGTATAAAGGACATACAGACAGATAAACAGACAAAAAACACAAACATCTTGCATTTTATATATATATTATCAATTTTCTGTACTATTTTAAGAACTGCAACCTTAAAACTTCTGAATATCGTTTCTTATGTCTTTCTCTATGAGTGTATCAAATTTGATTAAATTCGGACCACTCCTTCTATAACACAATTTTTTCGATTATCGATTATCAATTTTCGATATTTATCGGGGATACCTCGACACATAACCTAGCTAAGAACACTCGCAGACGCTTATAGTACAACTGTGTAAATTTTCAAGAAAATCGGTTCAACCTTTTCGGAGTCTATAGGTAACGGACACACACACACACACACAGTTTCATTTATGAATAAGTGTAGATACCTTTTTGCCGACTATATATATATATATATATATATATACTACCGACCATAATTATTAGCCCAACCCAGTTTTTAAAAGAAATTATGTATTTCATACTATTTTTTGGATTTATTGCCAAATGAAAATAGAATGGTGCATTTGTTATTATTAATTTGCAAAAAATATTCTAAATTCTTCATTCTTTCAATGATGAAACTGCAATATAGGTAATTATTAAATATTTATAAATTCATTTGATACACATGTTATTGTGCAATATTAACAAAAAAAAACATTCTATTTTCATTTACAATTATTAACTTGGCAATAAACTCTGAAAAGTAGTATGAAATACATTATTTTTTTAAACACTAGTGTGGCCTAATAATTATGGCCGGTCGTGTACATATGAGATCATTATCTTATAATGTATAATTATTATTATAATTAATTCTCACCCTCATTTCAGTTTGTTTTTATACGCAAAATTTAGATCCATATAGCCGAAATAATATTCAGTATCTCTATTTGAAATCTTCACAGGAATTGGGCAGAAAACTTCATTAGATTCGCTGTGAGAGATTTTCATACCTTTTTTTTTTTAGGGAATTTCACATATCTTTCAACATTTCTCTAATCCTTTTATCTCGGTAATCTTCTTAGTTGCCGAGTGAACATTTGACAGGTTTCTTTGAGTTCCGATTGTTCGAATCCGGGAGCTTACAGTCCCGTGGAAAAAATTATGCTCCTTTAATGGTGATAATGAAGGATCGCTTCATTCAAACCACACAATCGATAAGCTGAAGATGCATTGATCCGGTTCTTGATTTCCAGTAAATGAAGCTTTACTTTTTCAAGATAAATTAGAAACTGATTACACCATCTGAGACACTTCCAATACTCTGAAATACTACACTTTTATATATATATATATATATATATATATATATATATATATATATATACAGTACTATATAAAAGCATTACAACAAGAACTGTTATCTTTTATTAGGCATATTGACAAAAAATAAAGAATTTCATTAAAGTAATTTTTGATTAGGATATGCGTTCTGGCACAGTGGATATCGGCTCGGAACGAGAAACAGGGGAGCCGAGTTCGAATTCCAGTTGAATCCATTGTATTCACTTACGCGCAAATACCCTTGGGAAAGGTAGTAATCCGTCTCTTATTTCCAGTTATGGGTTAAATAGCAGGACAGATTGGGTTCTATAGCCTTGGTCGGCAACCAGTCTACCGCAGAAAGCAATGGCAACCTACTGCGGGATAATCTTCTGCCCATTCAGTCATGTCTCTTTCGAGACATGATCGCCCAAGCGTATATCATGTATGGCACTTAACTGACTGACTGAATTTTTGATTAAAGCAGTTGTTAGCTTTGTTACCCTTGGCATTGCCAAATTCAAACATAAAGAGCACTTTTATGAACTACTCGAGGTCAGACAGCTATTTTCAAAATGAAGTTTAAAAAGAAACCTTTAAACTATGTTGACACTATTTACAGCTCAATTTGAGAGGGGGGAATAAGAAAAAATCAGTCATATCTAAGGATAATAGAATTATGAGTAGTTTCAAAATATCTTGTTTCATAGAAAACAGAAAAAATAGATATAACTTCTTTTTCATACATTTCTTTTACACCTAGTTTTAATTAATCAATATCTATTATCAATTTACTTGGCTTTTCACCCTGTATTTGAATTTCGTTGAAGTTCTTAGAAAAATCACCCCTGTCCTAATACTTTTGCACACTAGCAGTAGTGTGCAAAAGTATTAGGATATTATTATCTTATGATTATTATTATTTGCATTTTATTTATATTATTATTACTATTATATGCTTTTATAATAATAATAATTATTATTATGATGTCATTTTTTATCATATTTCGATTTCTGCTTTGGTCTCACTACCAACCAAGTCTGCGGGGAGACCTAAGGCAGGTAGTGGCGTGTTGTTATGGCTCCATTTCATGTTTTTCTATCTTCCCTATCATCTCCAGCATTACATAGATAAAGTTTTCCTTAGTGTGTGGGCTGTACTTAATAAGACAATTTTTTGTATATCTCTTAAGCTGGGGTTTCCAGGGATTCTTTCAATGTGTTGTTTTGTTCCATTTTCCAAGTGCACCTACTATCACTGGCACAACTCTTGTTTTCAATTTCCACATTTGTTCTATTTCAATTTCCAGGTCTTTATATTTTGACAGTTTTTCAAATTCCTTGATTGCTATGTTACAATCCGCTGGACAAGCCATATCAATTAATAGACAAGTTTTCTCCTTCTGGTTTTTAACAATAATGTCTGGCCTGTTTGCTTCAATTTTTCTGTCTGTGTAGATGGTGTAATCCCATAGAATGGTTACATCTTCTATTTCTGTAACCGGTGCTGGGTGATGTTCATACCAGTGTTTGCCTACAGCTTTTCCATAATGTTTGCATATTACCCAATGTAAATATTGCCCAACTCTATCGTGGCGATTTTTATATTCATTTGGGGCAAGCACAGAACAGCCTGAGATTAGGTGGTCTATTGTTTCTTGGTGTTTATCACAAAACCTGCATTTTGGAT
Organism: Ascarosepion bandense; assembly: GCA_037127315.1. Classification (NCBI taxonomy): domain Eukaryota; kingdom Metazoa; phylum Mollusca; class Cephalopoda; order Sepiida; family Sepiidae; genus Ascarosepion; species Ascarosepion bandense. Next base: position 1,344,238 of record JBBBDQ010000220.1, read on the forward strand.
CCATATTATTATGCATAATATTTGCCTGGAAGTTTCTAGTGAAAAGACTTTGGTCTTGTGCTGCAAGAATAAAGCCTTCAGTTTCAGACTTTAATCCAGATGCACGTAACCATCGATGAGTATTAATTTTGTCAACATTGGATTTATTGGCACGTTCTGGATATTGGCCATGCAGAGGTTTGTCTTGCCAGCGCTGTTTCATCTGTTCAAGAGCTTTATCTTTGGCTTTCATTTTCATATTTTTTGCCGCAATAGTTGGTTCTTGGCTTCTGTTTTGCTTTTCTACAGAATCTACTAACTGTAAGTCTTGTTTGTATTTACTGCCTTCTTTTATTATTGAATATTTTTTCTTTCTTTCTTCATGTTGCCTTACTAATTGTATGATCCAATCCTTTGTTGTTTCTATGTATGTTAGTAAGCCAATAGTTGTTGTCTTGTATGACAATTCCAGCTGAATAAGACCTCTTCCACCTTCTTTACGGGGTATGTATAGACGGTCTACATCAGCCTTTGGATGATGCATCTTATGCTTAGAAAGAAGCTTTCTTGTTTTAGCATCCATTCGCCTGATGTCGTTTAGAGTCCAGTTTAAGATGTTAAAGCTATATTGGACAACTGGGATTGCAAGGCTATTAATGGCCATAACTCTGTTCTGTGAATTTACTTCAGTTTTTAATATCATTCATAGCCTTCTATAGTACTCTTTACGCACTATTTCTTTCATTTTTTATGGTGAATGTTTTCGCTCTCATTTACACCAAGGTATTTATAAGCTTCTTCTGCTTTCAATTCTTTTATTGTTACAGCAGGGTCTAAGCTAATTGAGGATGTTTCTTGTATTGATCCACGTAAAACTGTAGCTTTAGCACATTTATTCAAATTAAATTTCATTCCAATGTCTTCGCTGAAGCATTTTACAGTTTGCAGAAAACCTTCCAGCTCATTATCATTCTTAGCATATAACTTTAAGTCATCCATGTAAAATAGATGGCTTATTTTCTTTTGGCCTATTTTATAACCACATTCTGTCTTATTAAGTTGACTGGTTAGTGCTATTAATGATATGCAGAATAGTAAGGGAGATAAAGAATCACCTTGAAATATACCTCTTTTGATGTTTATTTCATCAGACTTATAGGTTCCATTTATATGATTGAGGTAACGGGTTGTTTTCCATATAGACATGCACTGTTTGATGAAATTGATAATGACGGGCGATATCTTGTACATATTTAAAGTCTTTAAAATCCAGGAATGTGGCACACTATCGAATGCTTTTCAAAGAAAAATCTTAGTACAGCCTGGATAGGCTGTACTAAGATTTTTCTTTGTACTGTAACAGTTTTCCAGGATCATTTTGTTAATTAGCAATTGGTCTTTACATCCATAACAGCCACGTTTGCACCCTTTTTGTTCAAGCGGTATCATGTCATTTCTTTCTAAGAATAAATATGTCTGTTTTGTTAAAATAGATGTTAATAGTTTATATGTTGTCGGAAGACATGTAATTGGTCTGTAGTTTTTCGGGTTGTTTGTGTCACCATTCTTGGGTAGAAGAAATGTAATTCCTTTGGTCATCCATGCAGGAATTTTAGTGGGATCGTCAACCATTTCTTGAAGTTCTTTGGCTAGTTTTTTATGTGCTGTATTTAAATAATATAGCCAAAAGTTAGGCATTTTATCTATACCTTGGAATTTCCAATTGTGTGCTTTTTTTAGTGCAAATTTAACATCATCTTCTGTAATTCCAGAACATGTCTGTTCTGGTTTATTTTTCATTCGTTCTATCTCTTGCGCAATCTAATGTACTTCCTTGCTATGTTCTTTAGGGCAAGCCCATATCTTTTCCCAGAACTGTGTGACTTCTTCCATTCTGGGAGGGACTGTCACTTCAATTCTTTTTTTACCTATTTCCCTGTAAAATCTCTTTGTATCAGTTTGAAAAATCTTGTTTTGTCTGTAAAATCTTGCTCTTTTTTCATAGCGCCTTATTCTTTGAGCCTTCAGTTGGATTTTTTGCTTTATTTTTTCTTTATTTGATAAGACTTCATTTTCATTCCTAATGTTATATTTTCTTTCGGCTCTTCTGCTTTTCCTAGTTCTTACATTTATTCCTCTACTCAGTTCATCCAGTACTGATAGTTCACTTCTAAGTTGTTCGAATTCTTTTTCTATTTTTCTTTTCCAAGGTGTATCTTCATGTCTGCGAGTCTGCCTTGTTTTTATTTTGATATTCAATTTTTTTGTTGCTGCTATTGCTGATGCATATATTGCTTCATTATTATTATTATTATTATTATTATAATAATAATAATTATTATTATTATTATCATTATTATTATATCCCTTTTTTTCTCGGAATAAAATGCCCATTTCGGATGTTACAGACACAGTCTTTTTTGTGGATTTCTCATCGTCTCGGTAAATCATTATCTTCCAAACATTCTTACAATTTAAAATTATTTTCTGGTATAGAGGGTGAATAAGTCCCTCAAAGAATTAATAAAAAGGAAAATGCACTACAAATAAACTAAAATAAACTTTTGTTTATTTTCGTAAAAAAATAAAAGAATTATTTTTTTATACAAAAATGTAGTTGTCCGTAAAACTGTAAAAAGGAAGGAAGAAAGGAACTGGGAATGTGAGAGGGAAAGGAAGGACGATGTGTTGCGAGCGAGATGAGAGAAAGAGAGCGTGAAAGAATGTTCACTGATACGTGATACTGCCTGTTGTGTGAACTGCTGAATTATCTGTGTGTGTGTGCTCCAAGCTGTTCGTGCCTCTCTGTGTGTTTCGAGCTGTCTGCTCTTCCCTCTGGCGTTGAAAGTTTCTGCTTTATTTTTATCTTGACGGTGAGGCTCCGGGAGATTAAAAAGTGTGTTTCTTATGTCGATCCCTGATTGGTCGAAAATTCATATTTTTGACCACGTGGTGTGCTTTCCACTACGTCCGAGTTTTTGGGTGCGCCGTCCTTGTTTTTGACCCCAAAGGGTATGGTAAGGGGTGAATGCCCGCGCAATTGTATTTTTTGAGATACACGTGGTGTGAATTAATTTTATTATGTGTGTGTGTTTTGAGTTTGGAAAATAAAATAAGAAACAGCACACTGGCTTTAAATAATATGCAAAAAATTGATAAGCCGTAATAAACTATGCAGCTAATAAAACCAACCTCATTTTATAAAACCTTTATTCTTAATTTTATCTTACTGGTTACGGGAATAATTTAATCGATTATGACCCAGTTGGTGATCAGACCCCTGGATTATTGGCTCTCTGCAAATTTATTCATATATAAAAGGTTTCAGTGAATCTTGTTATCATCGACAGTGCAATAATAAAACCCTGTAAATAGAATTCCCGTTCACACTGTTGCTACAGCTGAGAGCACCAAGAAATATTGAATAGATCTGATGAAAATGAAGACATTTTTCGCCTTTCTTTCTCGGTTGCCATTTTTTCTTCTTTTTTGTTGTTGTTGTTTTTTATCTCTTTCACTAGTGATTAAAATCACATATCGCTTGGGGGCGTTGATAAAATATCTACATATCAACGTTCGTCTTGTTGCTGCTTTTTTTTTTTTTGCATTACCTTTTTTAACGGTAAAGCTGTCCTGCCGCTCAAATTTATTTAATTTTTTAACTAGACTCATAATCTAATGATCTTACCCCAGCATCTCTCTCTATGATAAAACTGTATATACATCTTAATCCGTAATACTTAAAGTGCATCAATATATATTTACCTGTAGGTTACTACTTAAAACGAGATGACCATGTTACTAAAGTTACATCCTTTGTGCCGATGTCACCAAGTGGCAGCGTCATACTTTTATTTTTAAATACTTTCACCCCAAGCAGGGCAGAACTGCCGCTGGTGCGCAGGGGGTTACAAACGGGGTGAGTGTTGAGAAAGAGGAACAAGTTACAGAGGAGTCAGGGAATGAGTAAGAAAAGGATGAGAATGCAGGTGTGAATGAGAGTGGACCGTAAAGAAGAACATGATACAAGGGCAGTCAGGGAAAGGATGTGAGTCAATAAGATAAGAGATGGCAATTGATTTTGCATTTAAATTCTTGGAGACTGTAGCTGTCAGGGAAGCAAGTATACGGAAGGGAATTTCACGGGTGGGAAGTGCGAGCAAAAAAGCTAAGAAGTAGAAGTAGCGGTTATATTTAATTGGTTTCACTGTAAAAGGGTGGGACCTATCCGCTAGTCTAGTAGCTCAAGTAAATTCATGCAGAATGGGCACTAGGGAGCTAAGCTCGTCAGAGCAGAAGCCTCTCGTAAACATTTTCGAACAGCGAAATATTCAAAGAAGCTTACGAGATCGGGAAAGAGTTTATGCGTACGTACGTATGTATGAGCGTTTCTTTGAATGGAGAAAAAGTAAAAGGAATCAGCATACGAGAAAGAAAGAGAAAGCGGACAATGTGTGACGCGACCTTACGTGCCGGTCGTGGTTGAAATTTCTTCCGTTAAATTTTAGTGTGTTGTCTCGCTGCCCCCATCTGACTGTCTGGCGCTGACAAATGAAGTCTTTATAGTGATTTAGATTTTTCGCAATGGATTAGTAAATTTTGTCAAGTCTTGCGCTTCACTTCCATTGGTCAGAAAATTAATTTAACATCTACTTGCGAAATCCGGTTTCAACTTTTTCTTTAAGCATATGGTCAACCTTTTTTCTATTTGAGCAAAACCAGGAGTTCACACGTCATTGTGAATTTTTGTAAATGTGACGAAGAAGGTTGCTTTTAATTCTTAAATTTCCTATCCACCAAATATATATATATATATATATATATATATATATATATATATATATTTTTTATATATATATCATTTTTAATCATTAATCAATAATGCAATAAATTCATCAAGAAGTAAACTGAGAGTAAATGCAGGGTCATCAGCAAAAAGAGCAGCCCAAAGTGCCAAATACAGGTGGGAGGGTGTTAAAATCAAACATGGACGAAAATTCAAATATCTGGGAAGTCTTCTAACTGAAGACGGAAAGTGCGACACAGAAATCCAAAGGCGAATTCACATGGCGAAAGACGCGTTCCCGAAGCTGAGCAAAGTATTAAGACACAGGAAACTCTCACTAGAGACAATATAGAGAGTACTGGATTGCTATGTGATGTCAGTTCTTCAATATGGCAGAAAATGTTGGATAATATCAACAAAGATGAGAGGGAAAACTTGAAGCAGCTGAAATGTGGTTTTACAGTAGGATGCTGCGAGTATCGTGGACCAAGCATGTGAGCAATGACGAGGTTTTTAAAATGATAGAAACGAAAAGAAAATTAATATTGAGCATCAGGAAAAGACAACAAAAGTTCCTAGGACAGGCAACGAGGAAGGAGGGCTTGGGGAACCTTATACTAACAGGCTAGATATAGGGAAGAAAAGACAGAGGAAAGCAGCGGATAACATATTTGAAGGGCCTGAGCAGGTGGATGACAGAACGGGGGCTGAGAGATGTTACAGAAGAAAGCGTGCTAAGAGCCACCAGGGATAGGGAGACGTGGAAGGCCATGATCGCCTACGTCCTGAAGGGTCAAAGTACATAAAAAATTCGAATTGCTAAACGGACTCTTTAAGAAAGTCGCTAACCAGCAGCATAATAATATAAGATTATGGCAGAGCACTTAAATTTTGAGGGCTACTGCTTTCGCTAGGTGCTAAATCAGGTGAATAACGGTACGAACCTCATTTATAGAGTCTGAGGAAAAGCAAACAAATGTTCGTAATCTATCGATCGTTATTCGACGTTACAAAAACGTGAAGCCATTTTACACTATTGTATTTGCCTAAGAAGTGGAACGAATTTACAGCGTGATATGACATCTCGTATATAGCGAAATGAATATTTGACGAGTCACACAAAGGCGCTATTCGAACTGTTAACTTCAATTACGGAGCATTAGACGAATGGCTTTAAACCCCTAAATACCTGGGGATATTAGAAGATAATGTAAACAGTGGGGAATTGAGATTATGTTCGCTAGATTTCAGTGTAATTGTTCGCATATATAAGGACACGTCATCGCTCTTTTCTGTTAAAGTTCTAACCCCTTGATGAATCTATTTTCAATAATTCTCGAAAGAAAATAATTTGAAATTTATGACCTGTAGGAAATTCGCTTGCAGTCTACTTAGCCTTATTCATCGATTATGGACCATTGTTTTACTTTTTAGCAGTAAACGCATCCTCCTCGGAATGAGAATTAGAAATAATATATAAAAGAGAAATATATACTCTAAAGAATACCAGTATATACTTTTAACAAACTGTGATCAAAATGCTGAGGTTGTTAGTCATAGCGGGGAAAAAGTAGCTTTCTTTAAATAACTATAGAAATTAATTATTTTTATACTAAATATTCACTCAGTCCAAGGTTCCATAATCTCATACTTGTGATGTTCGTTTTTTTTTTTTTGTTGTTGTTGTTGCATGTTTTTTTTAAATTTTATTTTGAAGAACTCTTGTGTCTGTGCGGTGTTAATGCTTAGAAAAACTAGAATACCAGTCAGTCAGTTAAAGTGCCATACGTGATACACGCTTGGGCGATCATGTCTCGAAAGAGACATGACTGACTGGGCAGAAGATTATCCCGCAGTAGGTTGCCATTGCTTTCTGCGGTAGACTGGTTGCCGACCAAGGCTATAGAACCCAATCTGTCCTGCTATTTGACCCATAGCTGGAAGGAAGAGACGGATTAATACCTTTCCCAAGGGTATTGCGCATAAGTGAATACAATGGATTCAACTGGAATTCGAACTCGACTCCCCGGTTTCTCGTTCCGAGCCGATATCCACTGTACCACAACGCACACTTTTAACAATCTGTAATCTACACTACCGGCCATAATTATTAGACCACCCCAGGTTTTTTTTTTAAATTGATGTATTTGATACTATTTTTATATTTATTGCCAAATGGATAATTATAATTGAAAACAGAAAAAAAATTGCTGTATTTCATACTATTTTTATATTGAAAAAAAAATTGATGTATTTCATACTATTTTTATATTGAAAAAAAATTGATGTATTTCATACTATTATTATATTGAAAAAAAATTGATGTATTTCATACTATTTTTATATTGAAAAAAATTGATGTATTTCATACTATTTATTTTTATATTTGTTGCCAAATTGATAATTATAATTGAAAATAGAATGGCTTTTTGTTATTATTACTTTGCAAAAGGCAACCAGGAAGTATTTACTTCGCCCAACCAATAAGAAGAAAAGATTAGCATAGAGAAGAGAGCACAGAAACTGGAAACCATCATTTGATGCACATGTTATTGTGCAATATTAACAAAAGAACCACTTTATTTCCATTTAGAATTATTCACTTGGCAATAAATACTAACAATAGTATGAAATACAGCATTTATTTTTGGCCGATAGTGTAAATACTGATGTACTTGGTCATGACGGGGGAAAAATAGCTTTCTTTAGATAACTAAACAATTTAATTATTTTATATTAAATTTCACTCAGTACAAGGCTCCAGATGGACTAACGTATCGCCCGGTTCATACTCCACCCATGTCTATTGAACAGGTGAAGAGGCTCATCCGTTGTTCCCTGTTTAGGATGTGGTTTCTGGCTTTCTCTTTTCCAATCTTTTCACTCTTACGTAGCCCCCTGCGCATCAGTGTCGTTAACGCCTTGCTCGGGGTGATATGATTAAAAAAAAAAAAATTCATACTTGTGACGTTCCAATCGTTTTACCCTTTTTTTTTTTTTTTTTATATTTTGATGGTCCCTTGTCGGGTTTGTGGGGTGTTAACGCGTAAAAAAACTGAAAACTCTATAAACTAGTATTACTCTACAGAAACCGCGTACTTTTAACGAAACATCTTTCTTAAAATATGCAAATAAATTAAAAATAACCTATTATTTTTTACACCGCCTGCACAAGACCGTTACACAAGAAGAAACCTTGGACTATTTAGAACTAGCAGTATAGCCCGGCGTTGCTCGGGTGTAATGAAAGCTTTAAAATTAATCCATGGTCCTGGAGCTCAGACACTTTGGACGTTGGCACGAAAGACTTAAAAACAATAGTTGTTTCCATTTAAAGCGAAACCATAGACTGAAAGAAAAATGAATGGATGTAAGTCAAATTTTGATTACCTGGTATCGATATCAAATAATTTTTTTTCGTCGTAAACTGAATTTTGAAGGCTAAATAAGTCCTCTGAGTAAATGGTATCATGGCTGAGACTAAGAACTACAATTATACCTACTTAGAGCCAAACACGAAGCAAAAACTAAAATAAAATGGCTGAAAAAAATACAGACATACAAGCAGATAAACAGACACACACACAAACATCTTACTTTATATATAAATATATATATATATATTATCGATTTTCTGCACTATTGTAAGAACTGCAACTTTGAAACTTCTGAATATCGTTTTTTATGTCTTTGTCTATGAGTGTATCAAATTTGATTAAAATCGGACCACTCCTTCTATACCCCGATATTTTCAATTATAGATTTTTTATATTTATCGGGGATACCTCAGCACAAAACCTAGCTAAGAGCACTCGCAGAGGCTTATAGTACAACTGAGTAAATTTTCAAGAAAATCGGTTCAGCCGTTTCGGAGTCTATGGGTAACGGACACACACAAACAAAGTTCCATTCATAAATAAGGTTAGATTTAAGCTTTCTAAAGAATACCGGTTACTGTCAACGGAATCTTTGTTGTCCCTCTGATACCGCATTCGCTCTTGAAAATACATGAGACTACCGAATCTACTTGAAAAAAATCAACAATGTTTACATGAATGTTAGGAAATGTTCAGTAAATTTCGATCCTAAGAAGGAACATCTTTGGAATCATACAATAGAAATTAACGAATCGAGCTTTCTTTGTTCTATGTAATACAATATTTTGGTTCGTTGATCAGTGGAACCAGATCATTATCATTGACGAATAAAAATTCAACATTCCCCATGTTGATCAGGAAACTTGCGCCTGGAAGACGCCACTCAGCAGATCATTTAATCAATTAAATGCCATACTGGATACACGCTTTGGGCGATGATGTCTCTAAAGAACGTGATTGACTGGGCAGAAGATTATTGCGCATTAGGTTGCCATTACTTTCTGTGGTAGACTGGCTGCCAGCCAAGACTATAGAACCCAATCTCTCCTGCCATTTAACCCATACCTGGAGGGAAGAGACAGATTAATACCTTTCCCAAAGGTATTTGTGCGTAAGTAAATTCAAAGAATTCAAATAGAATCCGAAATCGGCTCCCCGAGTCGATATCCACTGCACCACAAAGCATCAGATACAATACCAAATTCCTATAAAAAGGTCTAATATACACTTAATTTTTAAGGGCTTGCGGTTTGTATATCTCACCGGTCTCGCAGAAATTTGTTTCTTTAAAAGGTCGATGTTGGTTCCAATTCAAGTGGGAATGTTGATTTATTATTACAAACAATTTTGGCACAAGATCGAGAGGCTGGTTAATGCTTTCTATTCTAGAACAAGCTAATAACAATCCCAACGCATTCATCCATAACAAATTTTCTCATTCTTCTAAGTACTCAACTGTCGCCAGTCAATACGACATTAACCACAATACCACATATTCAGAACCTACGAAATCACCCATGATATAAAATTTTTATAAATTCCAAATTTCCATTCTTTCTTTCTTAACATAAAATGATCGGGGCGGGAATTAAAGCGAATAACGAAACTAAAATAGATAAATGTAAAATGTATAAATGTAGATGTCTATGAAAAAACGAAATATATCTTGCACTTTTTCTCTCCCGTAACTCTCACGAAGTCATGTAATTAACTGCCGAATGACGTACTGCGTTAGCAACGAATTTTGGCCGAATTTTGGTCGATTTTCTTTCTTTACTGAAACTTCCGGCGATGTACTTCCTGTCATGAAAGTAATGCGCTATTGCATTTCTACGCTAATTCGTTTTTTATGGACTTCGAAAGCAAAAAAGTAGGTTTCTTCAATAACTAATTGTTGATTTGAGTTCAGCATATACATTTGCACAGAAATAATGCTATTTTGGATAAATTTGAAGGGGGAAAGCCGTCGGGAATTAAAACGAACATTTACCCTAAAATATAACAAAAAAAAAATTAAAACTAAAATGTTAGCAGGAACCATTCACCCCACAGAATCCAAGTGGAAATGCCCTGCAAAAATGAAACATTAGGTTTATAAGTCCCAAAAATGCAATCGATGTTCTCTTTAAATGTTTGTTAGTTCCATTGGCTTGACACAAAGAGTTGTGAGTTTAATACAGCAGTGATGAACAAATAACTTAGAGAGTCGGGTTAAAGGGAGATAACTTATGACTACCAGAAGTGGCTTCGCGCAAAGATCATTGCTTGTGCGAATGATATCCCTCAGTGATCGTAATAAAAAAATTACTGAAAAAGGCCGAATCGTACAACGGTTGAAACGTCTTAAAAATAATAACAAAGATTATGATAATAGTCCGAATAATGGGTAAATGTTACCTCATCTCAGAAATATAGAAAAATACATGAACTAATTTAATAATAGATTATTCGAAATTGTGGTCATTGTTAAATATTTTGCCTTGATAAAAATACTTTTATTTTTTTTTGTTACTAGACATTCGCTTTAAATTTTACATTAATGATCTCCCTGATTCCATAAGAGCCCAAATAGGTTTGTACGCCGATGACACCACAGTTTACTCTCGCCTCCTACAAAAATCTTGTGTAGGCATCAAAGCTAACCTCGCAGCCGAGATTGAAAAAGACCTCCAATCCATATTGGACTGGGGTAAGAAATGGTTAGTAAATTTTAATGCTTCTAAAACGAAGCTACTCTCAATTAACAATCATCGACAATCTCACCTACCTCCCATTAGCATGGACCAGGCTTGCCTCCCAGAGAGTAAAACACTGCGCCTCCTTGGTCTCACACTTTCAGCGGACCTCAAATGGAATAACTATATCGAATCCATTGCTATATCCGCTACTATGAAAGTCGGTTCTCTGTGTAGGGCCCGGAAGTTTTTTCCGTCTGAATCTATCCTGCACATTTATAAATCTACCATCCGCCCGTGCATTGAATACTGCTGCCATATCTGGTCGGGTGCCCCTGCTGTTCTCCTCGGGCTTCTCGATAAGGTTCAGAGGAGGGTCTGTAATGTGATAGATACCGACTTGGCAGACCGCCTACAGTCTCTCTCCCACCGGCGCGACGTGGCTTCCCTGTGTCTCTTCTATAAATACTTTCACGGCTTCTGCTCCGATGAACTTAGATCACTAGTGCCCCCTAAATACGTATTTGAACGAGATACTAGATTAGCAACTAGATCCCACCCTTTTACAGTGAAACCGATAAAATGCAGCCGTAACTTCTACTCCACAGTTTCTTTCCTCGCACTTCCCGACTGTGGAATTCTCTTCCAAACGATTGCTTCCCCGACGGCTACAATCTCCAGGAGTTTAAATGTAAGGTCAATAGACACCTCCTAACACACTAACCTGCTCCCATTCTATCAAACACTCTTCCCATCTGCCCAACCCTCATCCTCGCTATCCTTATTCATCTGTCACCTTCCTCTTGACAATCCCTATATCTAACCACTCTTTCTCTTTACCTTCTCCTATGTAGCCCCATGCGCAATAGTGGCAGTGAAATGCCTTGCTTGGGGTGAGATGATTAAAAAAATAAATAAATAAAAATATTTTATATGCTAAGTCGGGATCAGTCATTACAAACTTTACGATCACATTTTTCTTAATTGTTTTTTAGTCTATTGATGCATACATATTTCGGCTCTTTTTAATTTACTTCCACCACTGACTTGATTTTTTTTTTCCTTTCAGGTAAGAACAACCCGTTTTCTTTTGCTCCTAACTGAAAGACATTTTCATCATTTAAGCTGGTCACAAGAAAATGATTTGACACGGACAAGCCTAAACAGCCACGTATTGTTTGCAATTTTGAACTTTTCAATCTTGTTCTCTTTCTGTTTCTAACTGATTGTATCGTTCGGAAAAATGTCCGATTAAACAATCGACTACTGTTATTCCTGATTTAATGTATGTAAATAGTGTTTAGATCGTTCAAAATAAATGCTCTAAACATACACACACACACACACATATATATATATATATATACGTAAAAGTTTGTTAAATTATACATTCTCCTAGGTTGTAATCAATTTCTGTAATCCGTTTCCTTAAGTCAAAAAATACACTGACCACATTACGTATCTCCTGTCTATTACAGATGTAACGGTTCTGTCTGTCTCCTCGTTATAAACGTTACTATATTTTCAGTGATAGCCAAAGTTTACAAAAGTAACAATTAATCTCGTGAGAGTTTATCCTACTCCGAGATCTGTTTTCAATGTGGGAGCGGCAAAGCCGCCATTTTTGCCTTTTTGTATAATTGACACGCAAAAGACGTCCGAACCTGTTTTCGTCTAGAGTAAACAAGGACTAGAGTACAATGACTGTTTTAAAAATGCTCGCAGCCATGAACCGTTTTACCCTCTGAGGGTGTTCAGTACAAGGTTATTAATGCCCTTACGATGCATCTGTACAGTTTTGGACGTCAATTTAATATTTGAATGCAGTTTCTGCATCTTATTTGCAACGGAATATATATTTGGTTTAAAAAGAGTCAAAAGTCTCGTATCTCAAGTCGGAGAAATTCTGCTGAGTCAGCCTGTTATATGTGGCCGAGCATTGTCATGAAGTAGAATTGGATCCGCGTCGATTACACAGTTTCGGTCTCATTTCACTTAATTTTAACTTTCATTCAACTGCTTCGACAGTAAAACACTGTTTAGGTTCAAGGAAAACTCCAATGCCAGAACACTGTAATTTCGGTTTTGGAATTATTTGTACAATAGTTTTACCTCACGTGTCGTTCCTTTTTTCACGATTTCATGTCAACTGAAACAACAAAACAAAATTTAACCTTTTATTTCTTTATAGTCATTTAATCAAAGGTCATTATATAGTCAAGTATGTTGTAGCTTCTAAACACTTTTACTTATACGCCAGCAAGGCCTCTCAGTGAGAGGTTGTGAAGAGCAGGGGACCACCTCTTAATTGCTGTTTTCACAGGTCCACCTTGAGCCGGGGCGGTAGCATTGATTGATTCGCCATGATCAAGCTGTTGAGTTGATCGTTTACGACTGTCTTATAGTAAACATATCACAATTCATGATTCAATCAACAAAGTTATCATTCAAAGTTCGCAGGTATAGCATTGAACACACTTAAAAACGTCAAACATTTTGACTTTCACTGAGTTCATGAGGAAGCAATTCATTGAAGGTCTTCGACTTACATTCTTGAGATGGTTCTCTTATGTAATAATGCTGATACCCATTATCTGAGACATTTCTCTGGCAATTGTAATTTTTTTCGACTAGTGATTTCAGATGTTGATTTTCAATAGTCAATACATATCGCCTACCACCTTGACCTTCAAAACTCATATCCCGTTGCAAAACTTTAGAAATAAGCGCCGTACTGTCCGATAACAAGTGGATCTATCATTCACTCTTAATGTTGGAAGCACTTTAAGAAGCATGGTGATTAATCATGAACTCATACAAAAAAAATTCAACCTATCTCTCTTTCATTTTTTTTCTCGTGTTCAAGATGAAAAGAATAAAATGTTTTCATTTAAATTCAGTAAAAAGATTGATATAAAAATAATTCGATCATTATAAATAAATAATATTTTTTGAAGGATTATTACAGAATTAAAAAATCTATTCTAAAATCAGACATTATTTTCCGAAAAAAATTCATGTTTGTTATTCATATTTGTAATAATTTGAGCATAATAATTTCAACGTATTATTCCGTACAATAGTCTTAACTCACACGTCGTTCCTGTTTTTCACGATTTTATGTCAACTCCAGCAAAAAAAAATTAACCTTTGTAGTCATCTATTCAAGGGTTATTATATAGTCAAATCATGTTGTAGCACCTAAATATTTTTTTATTATCCGCTGATTGGCAGGTTATGAGGAGCAGGGAACCACCTGTTATTTATTGTTGTTCCCAGGTCCACCTTGACCTGGGGCGGTAGCACCTGCTAGGGTCGCATCTATGGGAGAATACTTTATCCCCAAACTGGGATCAAAATAATATGAAAGTATAAAAATAGACTTTTATCGTAAAATCACCAGCAATACATTTTTTGGAGGAAAATAAAATATTACCAGCAAAATATTTTTGGAAAAAATAGATACCAGCAATGCATCTGACTCTTAACAAAAACCACTTTACAAAAATACGTCAACGAAAGCTGATCTATGAACTTACTTCTTACAAAGAATATATACTTCATTCCTACAAAACTATTGAACAAATCTTGTCGGCATTATATAAATCTACAAACTTATTTTTACAAAGAATATATATTCTATTCAAACAGATTTATTGTAAAAATCTTGTCGGCATTAAATAAATCTACAAACTTTTTTGTTGCAAACAATATATACTCTCTTCATACAAATCTATCGTACAAATCTTGTCGTCATTAAATAACCCACTGGGGTTGATATACCATAAAACAAATCAAACCAAACCATTTTTTTATTTATACAGCACATCTGCACCTACATAGTTATATAGCTCGGAGAAATGATGAATAGCTCAGAAAATAATTCGAAATTTCTCTGTCAATCATCAACTGACTTCAGAATCATTTACGCAACCGTGTAAGTGATGAGTTATTTTCCACCTTACCACTCCTTTCTCACTGACGGAAACGGTACTAGCAAATTTCTTTTGTATCGCTATCTGAATGTGTCGTGAACCCAGTGAAGAGTCCAGTAAGAAATAATAGAAACACCAAAATAGTAAATAACGATATATATATATATATATATATATATATATATATAACACAGCAAAATACAGATACTTGGATCTCTGTTAGTAGAACGAATAAATACGGGTTAGGAAGTAATACTAGAACCAGAAGTCGCAATGGTCGTTCAGTAGCAGTTTTGGCTATCTCTGCCTTTCATTTTAAGCTGATCTGCTTATGCTGATCTCCTGCGGATCTCTCACACTCTGAGCTCTGATCTCTGATCTCTTGATCTGATCTGCTCTCCTCTTGTGAGGGGAAGTATATGTAGTTGTAGGAAGAGTTGAATCCGTTGTAATAGGTGATGCCACCATGACAGAATGGAAATGTTCTGACGATCTACATTTGCATTCATTTTAATCGGTATCATTTCCACGTAAGACAGGTAAAGCCACTAAAATGCAGGGGGATACAGGCTGAGGAATAATTAGTAAAATAAATTTTAGCGAGCAGAAGGAGAAAAAGGTAATCATGCGAACAGTAAATAGCGATTGACATTGCATTTAAAGTTTCATCCATCCGTAAGATTCACTCACTAAAATAAAACAATCAGCTCTTAAATGGACAAACCGAACACAAGCATCATACAATGGAATTGTAGAGGTGTTAAACCAAACTATGAAGAAACCAAAAAACTCCTTACAGAGTAGAATTCACAAGAGACCTTTCCTAAAGATGGAGACTTTTTTCTTTCCTTTTTTTTATAATCGTGTCGCCCCAAGCAAGGCATTTTACTGTCATTGTTGAGCAGGGGGTTACATAGAAGGAAAGTTATGAGAAAGAATGACAGGTTATACAGTGTATCAGGAGGTGGGTAAGAGAAGGATGACTGTGGTCAAAAAGTGAGGGATCAATCTATATATTGATTGTAATTTAGAATTGATCCCCACTTTATAACCACATTATAATAGTATAGATTTTTTTTTTATAATCATATCGTCCCAAGCAAGGCATTTTACTGTCACTGTTGAGCAGGGGGTTACATAGGAGGAAAGTTATGAGAAAGAGTGACAGGTTAGAGGGGGTGTCAGGAAGAGGATAGGATAAGAATACTGCTGAGAGTGGAGTGAACGAAGAAAGAAGCATGAGAGGGAGAAACAAGATGCAAGTTAGTGAGATAGGAGATGACTATTGAACTAACATTTGAATTTCTGAAGACTGTAACTGTCGGAAAAGCAAGTAAACAGAAGGGAATTCCACAGGCAGAAAGTGCGAGAGAAGAAGCGTATGGAGTAGAATTTTCGTTTACAATTTATTGGATTTGATAGTAAAATGGTAGGACCTAATTGCTAATCTTGTGGCTCGAGCAAATTGGTTTATGGAGGTAGCAATGAGCTAAGTTCATCTGAGCAGAAGCCATGAAAGAATTTTTTAGAAGAGACACAGGGAAATCACATTGCTCCGGTGAGAAAGTGACTGTATCTGAGCTGCCAAGTCGAGATCGATCACATTACAGTTGGATTTTTTCAAGGACCCCTAGGTGGATAGCAGGTGCACCCGACCGTATATGGCAGTAGTAGTCAATGCACGGGTGGATGATAGATTTGTATATGTGCAGGATTGTTTCAGACGGAAACAACTTCCTGGCCCTGAACAGAGAACCGACATTCTTAGCAGCGGATTTAGCTATGGACTCTATATAGTCATTCCATTTGAGTTCTGTTGTGAGAGTTAACCCGAGATGGCGCAGTGTTTTACTCTCAGGTAGACTAGACTGATCCATAGACTTCTCTTTTAAAGAATATGAATTTGTTATAAAATAAATGTAAAAGGAATTGAGAAAAAACAAAGAAGGTATTTCAATATTGGTTAAAAAGTCATAACCCCATGAAGAACTTCAATTAATCACAGATCTAAAAGCCATGGTAGTAAATAAGCCTATGTTCATTGAACAATAACCATATATTTAATTTATATTTCTCCAAATCACACACTGAGCAAGACTGAAATAGAAAAGCTAATTGGCCACTTCCCATTTTCTTCCTACTAATGGGAAACTTTAATGTACAAAGTAAAATGTGGGGCTGTAAGAACCCAAGTCAAACTGGTTATATTATTAACTTTTATCTATGTATCATTAATAACCAAATGCACACGTACCTATAACTAGATACCAGATCAACATCATCTAGCGACAATCAAATATTATGGACTTTCATTGAAAACTTCATGATGTCTCATGTGGTACTGACCATTCACTTACTTTTCCTAAATACAGGGTGTGGCAGCAAAATTCGACACTGACCCCACCCAAAAAAAATAGACAATGAAAATAAAAGTTCTATATGTAGAGAACCGATAGTTTATTTAGAAATAAATTAGTTACATAGTACATTATTTTTTAAAATAACCGACCATCTCAAGGCGGCTGCGAAATGTGTCAAACGCTTTGGTGACCATGTCCTTGTCCATAGCGACAAACGCCTCCACGATGGCAGCTTTCAGATAGTCGACCGTGTTGTGGGTGTGCTTGGTTGTCTTAGCCTCAATCACACCCCATAAGAAATAGTCAAGGGGTTCCAGACGGTTAAAGAGAGCGACCACAATTTCGGCGACCAGTGGTGAAGAAGAGCAGCCACGCCAGGGTTGTCTTGGCCTTGTGTGTAGGACCGAAGTCCTGATGAAAGATAGAGGGGCGTCCAACGGCGTTCTTGTCCATCCAGGGCTTCACCACGCTCACCAGCATCTGGTAGATCTCAGCGGTGACTTTCAGGCACTTTTGAAAGAAGAACGGAGGCATGACGTCCTCCTGGCTGGAGATGCGCCAAGGAACATGATGGAGAAAGAAACTTAGTATGCTTCACCACGGGAACTTCCTCGATGTCTTTTCAGATCAAGCTATCGTTCTTCCTATTGCTCGTCTGGTCCTTGAGAAAATTGAGAAAATTCAGAGAAGAACCTCAGCACTGGTCGCCAAAATTGTGGCCGCCCTCCTCATCAGATTGCAACCGGCTTGGCTATTTCTTCTGTAGCGTGATCGAGGCTAAGACGAACAACCACGCCAACAACACGATCGACTCTCTGAAAGCTGCCATCGTGAAGGCGTTCGACGCTATGAACAAGGATATGGTCGTCAAAGTGTGTGAATCTTTTCGCGCTCGCCTTGAGATGGTCGTCGCCGCCACAGGCGGTTAAATTGAAAAACAAATGTAGTATGTAAGTCTAACTAAATATAAACATACATATATTAATTTTATTGTCAGTGTCTACATATTTGTCCGTTAGATATGTCATTGCGTCTCGTGTACAAATATGTCTTATTAGATTTACTCGTGTATTTAATTTCGACGTCTAAATAACTTTAAAGACTGTGACTATTGACTATTACAATGCGTGTGTACCTTATAGGACTTAGGGGAATTGCTTCAGACTAGCTTTACGATGGAGTCCGATTTATGAGGACATAAAGTGTGAGGAAACTGCAAAATACAGCAATTAAAATTTTACATCTATATCGGATTTTGGGGCATTTCTTTTCTGTACGAATATATATAGTCATCCGCAGACAGCTATGTTTCGCTGAAATCACAGCTCATCAGTACGGTTAGATATCCGATTGCTTTTACCCAGGATTGAAACCCAACCGAATTCTACCAGTGATTCTACCTTTGAGCTATGGGCGCTCGGTAAAAGGAGACAAACTTTTAGCGTGTAATATATCATGTATACATACGCCAGTAGTTACAGTGTTTTAATTCATTACTGACTGAACGATATATATATATATATATATATATATATATATATATCCAAATGAATAAGGATCGAAGAAAATATAAACAACGTTCAAAACATTAATTTAAAACAGTGCGAAATATATATATATATATATATATATATATTTATGTATATTTCGCATTGTTTATATATATATATAACTTTTGTTTCATTGTCTATTTCGTTTTCTTTTTGTCAAGTATCGGATTTTGCTGCAACACCCTGTATAAGTAAACCTATGATAGAAGAAAGAAATACAAAATGGCAAATATGCAAAAGTTGCTGAAATTGAATGAATTCTACTCACCTAGAATCAACATAGAAATTAACCAGAACCAATAGTCTCCTGTACAAACATATTAACACAAATACCTAAAAAAATAAAAACAATATTGAAATCATCTTCTAAGTCACATATTGGGGTCTGAAATTTTCAGTAAAATTAAAATTCTGAAAAAAAGATGCGAACATCGGTCAGTCAGTTAAGTACCATACTTGTTACACGCTTGGGCGATCATGTCTCTTTCGAAACATGACTGACTGGATAAAAGATTATTCTGCAGTAGGTTGCAATTACTTTCTGCAGTAGACTGGTTGCCAGCCAAGGCTACAGAGCCCTTTTATTCTGTTATTTAACCCATAAGTGAAGCGATCAGAGGCAGATTAATACCTTTCCTGGGGTTATTTTTGAGTAAGTGAATGCAAAGAATTCAACTGGAATTCGAACTCGGCTCCCCGATTTTTCGTTCCGAGCCGATATCTACTGCACCAGAACGAACATCACACTCGCAGAAAATAAAGAAAACTAGAGGCAAAGCCAGGAATTAACTTTTCATCCAGCTCATATTTGAGACAATATGAAGACTATTATCTTCGGTGGGATTTACTCTACGATTTTCAAAATATGTCATGTTTCGGGTAAAGTTTTATTATACGTCTGCTATGAAAATTATAATAATTTTTGTATGGTTAATTGGAGTCAGGTACCTTAAGATCGGATGCAACGAGAGAAAAAACATAGTGCGAACTGACTTTTATTTTTTATTTTTTATTTTTTTATATCTTAAACAGCGGTTCGAAATATCACAAGATTTTATTTTTAAAAAATCTACGCTTGTTTTGCCTTTATTGTCAAAGGCCAATATATTATTTTTTTTATGCTCCATAATCGTTTTTACCTTTGGGAGAATCTCGATGAAAACGGGACATTGCCAGACGATAACGTCACGTGATCTACTATTTTTCTTATTTTCTGATTGGACAGTGCGTCTTTTAATTGTCATGCTCGGCTTTAGCAAAAATCGATATTTCCCAACCGAAATACTTGGAAGTAATTATATTTGCAAAGTAATTATATTGTTTTTAATATTCTGATATATGTTGATGTAATTCTATTTTTTTTCTTTTTTTTTTTTGTACAAATCATATCATGAGCAATAATTGCGAGATAATATTTATGTTTTAAAGTTGCTTTTAAAAATGTAAACATACATATATTAATTTTATTGTCAGTGTCTACATATTTGTCCGCTTGATATGTCATTGCGTCTCGTGTACAAATATGTCTTATTAGATTTACTCGTGTATTTAATTTCGACGTCTAAATAACTTTAAAGACTGTGACTATTGACTACTACAATGCGTGTGTACCTTATAGGACTTAGGGGAATTGCTTCAGACTAGCTTTACGATGGAGTCCTATTTATGAGGACATAAAGTGTGAGGAAACTGCAAAATACAGCAATTAAAATTTTACATCTATATCGGATTTTGGGGCATTTCTTTTCTGTACGAATATATATAGTCATCCGCAGACAGCTATGTTTCGCTGAAATCACAGCTCATCAGTACGGTTAGATATCCGATTGCTTTTACCCAGGATTGAAACCCGACCGAATTCTACCAGTGATTCTACCTTTGAGCTATGGGCGCTCGGTAAAAGCAGGCAAACTTTTAGCGTGTACTACATCATGTATACATACGCCAGTACTTACAGTGTTCTAATTCATTACTGACTGAACGATGGATATATATATACATATATATATCCAACTGAATAAGGAACGAAGAAATTATGAAAAATGAATAAGGAACAAGGAAAATATTAACAACGTTGAAAACATTTATTTAAAACAGTGCTCAATGTGTGTATATATATATATATATATATATATATATATATCCAAATTAATAAGGAACAAGAAAATTTTAACAAAGTTCGAAACATTCATTTAAAACAGTGTTCAATGTACATATATATATATATATATATATATATATATATACACACACAAATGAATAAGGAATGAATATATATATATATATATATATATATATATTGAACCAATTGGAATGACGTGTTGAGTTTTCCTTTATAAATATCATATTGCTCTGGATAGCATCCATTGAGCTCTCTATATAGATATAATACTTAATACTTTATATTAAGTTGATCTTGTTGGATTATCCTCACCGTTTACGGACTGGACATATATATATATATATATATATATATATATTCAAAATAATAACTAAATAAATTCTGCAAGTATCTAAGTTTTAAATTTATACTAAGATAAACTTTAAGAAAAACCATTAACAAACAGAACCTAATTCCGTTACCATCCGGCGCACTAAGGCGTTGGATAAGAGGGGGAAAAAAAAGAAATCCGCGGAATAAAGACAAGACATACGATACTCCGCAGTGAAGAAAAAAAAACCCAAACGGAACCAACCACAAAAAAAAAGAAAGAAAAAGTGCTCGATACCAAGTACAAACAAATGCAAAATACAAACGAAATGCAAAAGTAGAGCAAAGATCCACAAAGAATCTCAAGCTAGCCAAAACCTACCGCGGTTTCACACTACGGCTCGTCAGGGCCTTTTTTTTTTTTTTTGCAGTATAGTAAACAGTGCTCGATGGGTAAACCCAGAGCTTATAATATTAAAAATAATAACTAAATAAATTCTGCAAGCCGTAGTGTGAAACCGCGGTAGGTTTTGACTAGCTTGAGATTCTTTGTGTATATATATATATATATATATATATATATATATATATATATAGATGTGATCAATATGTTATGTCGTCTATTCACACCTGTACAATATAGTTAGAAACGATTCAGTGCTCAGTCTTAATTTCCTTGTTAACTGATTTATATCCCTTGTCTTACAGTAAATTGTTGTAAATAAATTACTTCCAATGATTCTCTAATTAAGTGCTTTTTAAAGCCTCCAGCATATCATTAGAATCTACTTGATGTATCCTGGACAGACTTGTGCTAAATAATTCTGAGACTTTATAGTATATTAATTGATTCTCTAATTACTTAGTTGATGATGAAAATTTTATCTCTCACTCTCTTTGTCTACCTTCTTTTTATCGAATGTCTGACTTTTTTTGTTTTTTGTTTTTTTCAGTTAGGCCTGTGACATCGCTTTGATTTAATCTCTATCGTAGTACCTTTGATTTCAGGTCTCTGGTAACTTCGAACGACATGAAGTCTGTTACTTACTTTTATGAATACTGCGCTCTCGTCATGCTTCTAAAACCTTATTTCTCTATCAAATGTGTCTGTCCCTCAGGGAAACCAATTCCCGCTCATCTAGCGCGTTGGTAATCATTTCATTCTGACCCAAGTAAACGAGTCCAAGAAACCAACTGATAATACAGTACTGTGCAAAATTATTAGAACAAGAACTATTTTATTTTTTATGAGGGATCAAAATAAAGTTTAAAATCACCCCTGTCCTAACACTTTTGCACACAACCGGTAATGTGCAAAAGTATTAGGACAGGGGTGATTTTCCTAAAAAAACCTCACTAAAATTCAAATACAGGTTGAAAAGCCAAGTAAATTGCTAATAAATATTGATTATTTAAAACTAGGTGTAAACGAAATGTATTAAAATGAAGTTATATTTATTTTTTCCTATTTTCTATTAATCAAGTTATTTTAAAACTACTCTATTGAACATCTATGGAATATTTTGGATAGAAAAATTGATAAATCTAATGTTACTTTGCAAAACACACTTTGGGAACAAATACAGGCTGCTTGGCAGGAGACACCATTAGATACACTGAAGAAGCTTCTGATATCAATGCCTGACAGAATGAAGGTTGTGATCAAAGTAAAAGGCTATTATACTAAATATTAAATTTATTTTGCAACAAGTATTTGTTTTTGTTAAAACATTTGTTGAGTAAATCAAATCAAATAACTTTAATTAAATTGTTTATTTTCTGTCAATATGCCGAATAAATAATAAAATAGTTCTTGTCCTAATACTTTTACCCAGTACTGTATATATATATATATATATATATATATATATAGATATATATATATGCTATGTTCGATTGGTAAATTGTCGCAATTATTTTATTATTTCAAAGCAAAAAGCTATTATACGAAATTTTAAATTTATTTTGTAACAAGTATTTTTTTCTTGTTAAAGCATTTGTTGGGTAAATCAAATAAAATTACTTTAATTAAAATGTTTATTTTCTGTCAATACGCCTCCTAAAATATAAGGTAATTCTTGTCCTAATACTTCTGCACAGTACTGTATATTACGTCTCATCTTGATACCTATAACTGTCATCTAATTACTGTCTCTAGTTTCCATCTTGTGCTGATTTTTATTCACTTCTAACGAGCCGTTCTATGACAAAAATAATAAGCAGCATAGCCGTGAAAAACTAAATACCTCTATCAAGTCATCATCTTAGCGATTAGCAAGAGATGATTGTTAAAATAAGAATAATTGCAATGAATTTTTTTTTTAAATAAATATAAATTTATATTATAAATAATATTTTCGTTGAAAGAATAGTGTTTTCAGAAAATGTAATAACAAAACAGTTTAAGTTAGGTAAATCAGTATTTGGCATGTGAAACGCTTGAAAACCTCTAAGTGCAAAACCGGGAAAATAATCAAATAACTTTATCGGATCGAACCTTAAATGCCTCCCAGAGAGTAAAATACTACGCCTCCTTGGCCTTACACTTTCGGCGGACCTCAAATGGAATGACTATATCGAATCCATTGCCAAATCTGCTGCTATGAAAGTCGGCTCCCTGTGCAGGGCCCGGAAGTTTTTCCCACCTGAATCTATTCTGCACATATACAAATCTACCATCCGCCAGTGTATTGAATATTGCTGCCATATCTGGTCGGGTGCCCCTGCTGCTCTCCTTGGGCTTCTTGACAAAATACAAAGGAGGATCTGTAACGTGGTTGATACTGACTTGGCAGACCGGCTGCAGCCACTCTCTCACCGGCGTGATGTGGCTTCCCTGTTCCTCTTCTACAAGTACTTTCATGGCTACTGCTCCGATGAGCTTAGATCACTGGTGCCGCCTAAGCAGGAATTTACACGAGATACTAGATTAGCAACTAGGTCCCACCCTTTTAGAGTTAAACAAATAAGATGTAACCGTAAATTCTACTCCAACAGCTTCTTTTCTCGCGCTTCCCGCCTGTGGAACTCCCTTCCACAACTCTGCTTTCCCGACAGTTACAATCTCCAAGTGTTTAAATGCAGGGTCAATAGACACCTCCTATCACACTAACTCCCAATTATTCTCAGAACACTCTCATCTACCCAACCCTCATTCTCATTATTCTTACCCCCCCTATCACCCACCCTCTGACATTTCCTATATTTAATCATCCTTTCTCCACTCTACGTAGCCTCTTGCGCAGTAGTGGCAGTGACATGCCTTGCTCGGGGTGAAACGCTTATAAAAAAAAAATAAAAAATAAAAAAATCTAATATCAATGATTACAATCTCATTGTATCCATCCAGCAAGCCTTGAGACCACGGACGTACTGAGAAAAACAACAAACGAGACCGAAACAATACATCCGACTTAAGGCGATGGTAATAATTTACAGAAAGATAAATTTGAAATATTCACAAAATCGTCACATTTCTTCTACGAGGTCGGGTTGAAAAATATATATTCTGATTATGAATAAATGATGCCAGAGATGCGACATATTTATTACGTTAATTTCAAATCTTTAATATTCAGGATGTCGGCAATCATGAGTATTTGCCAGTGTTCGTAGCGTATAAGAAATATTTTTATCTCTTGTAAAATGTGTTCTGCCATCCAGTTACAAAATTCGTACTTTACGCTCTGCTTTCTTCTGCCATGGTGCTTTCAAATTCATCTGCGTGCATCATATCTTATATCTTCAATCTTACTTGTGTGCCTCATATCTTATATCATAACTTCAAGCTGACATGCGTGCCTCATATCTTATCTCATATTTTCAATCTGACCTGTGTACATCATATCTTATATCATATCCTCAATTTGACGTGCAGGCATCATCTTATATCATCAGTCTGACATGTGTGGATCATATCTTATCTCATATTTTCAATCTGACCTGCGTGCATCATAGCTTATATCAGATCTACAATCTGACCTGTGTGCATCATATGTTATACCTTTAATCTGACCTGTTTGCATCATATCTTATACCTTTAATCTGACCTGTGTGCATCATATCTTATATCATATCTTCAATCTAACCTGGCTGTATCATATCTTATATCATATCTTCAATCTGACCTGTGTACATCATATCTTATATCATATAGCGATTCTCCCGGAGAGTAATACACTACGCATCCTCGGACTTACCCTGTCCTCAGACCTCAAATGGAACCACTATATTGAATCCATAGCAAAATCTACTGCTAAGAAGGTTGGGTCACTATGTCGATCCAGGATGTTTTTTCCACCTGAATCCATCCTGCATATATACAAGTCAACCATCCGTCCGTGCATGGAGTACTGCTGCCATTTATGGTCAGGTGCCCCTGCCGTTCTCCTCAGTGTTCTTGACAGGAGCTTCTTCTCTCGCACTTCCCGCCTGTGGAACTCGCTCCCGTATTCTTGCTTTCCTGACGACTATAACCTCCAGAAATTTAAATGCAAAGTCAATACTCATCTACTAACCACTGGACTCTAGCTCTCTCCCCACCCCCGTATAACCTTCCCTTTCTCTCCACCTATGTATCTGTCATCGCACCTGCTTTCTCAGCTTTCTATTGTTCCTTTCTAACTAGTTTGTACTCCTCACTCTTTTCTAATTAATCTTTTTACATTTATGTAGCCCCCTGCACATCAGTGGCGTTTCCGCCTTGCTCGGGGTGAAATGATTAAAAAAAATATCTTCATATCTTATTTCATATCTTCAATCTGACCTGTGTGCCTCATTTCTTACCTCATATTTTCAATCTGACCTGGGTGCATCATATCTTACATCATATCCTCAATTTGACGTGCGGTCATCATATCTGATATCTTCAGTCTGACATGTGTAGATCATATCTTATCTCATATCTTCAATCTAACCTGTGTGCCTCATATCTTATATCTACCCTAGAAATTTCAACTCTTTCGCATACATTTCCTTTTTGTTTCTATTTTCTCTAATGCTTCATTGTTACCTAAATTTTCGGTCCATGGTGTTCTCAGTATTCTTCCTTGAGACCATATTTCTCTTGCTTCTTCATCTGTAAAGAGATCTTCCGGCATTCAATGCCATATGCGATGTTACATAACAGTTTAGTTCATTTTTCTTTGGCTAAACGTATATTTCCTGTTTCCTTTTTTTACTATTGGGAGCGGATTTTCAGAAAAAGACCATATGTTTGAAAAACATAATACATTACTTACATTACCCAATGTGCACTGCGTTTAACTAAAAAAACAATTTTCCCCTACAAAATTTAATTTCTTGAAATTTCATGAATTTATGTAAAGGCAGGTAACAGATGTAAAAATATTTGTACCGAGAGTTTTTAAAAATAATACCTTCAAAAATATTTTAATTTATTTGTGAATAAGTGCTGAAAGTTTCATTAAAATCCGAGAGTTATTTGATTTTAACAAGAAGTTCCAAATTATTTTGTTTTTCACCAGAAAAAACTGAGTTACGTAATAATACAATATCCATTGTAAACTCTCGCAAAGATTTGGTTACACGCTAACGAATTTCAAAACAAAAACTTTACCAAAATGTCGAACCTGTTCGAAAGGATTAATAAAATTTAATAAGTAATTAAAAATACTTTGATCTTTCCTTTTAATCATGACGTAAACATTTTCCTCGAAAAGGTTTGTTTTATTAAGTTCATGCCATTTTTTCTCATACTATGCTGTTTATTCAGCGAATTAGTGGAATACCTAATCTATATAATATATATATATATATATATATATATATATATATATAATCATATCACCCCGAGCAAGGCGGGAACGCCACTGATGTGCAGAGGGCTACATAAGAGTAAAATGATTAGAGCCGAACGAGAAGAAGGACGAACCAGTTAGAATGGTTCAAGAGAAGGATGGGAATACAGGTGTGATGACAGTTGCGAAGGTGAGAGAAAGGAAAGGGATCTACAGGACAGTGTGGAAAGAAGTAGGGTCAAGTAGTTAAGAGATAAGAATTGATCTTGCATTTAAATTCCTAGAGGTTGTAGCCGTCAGGAAAGCAAGAATAACGAAGCGAGTTCCACACGCGGGAAGTGCGGGTAAAGAAGCTGCAGGAGTCGATTTGTCGTCTGCATTTGGTTGAGACCCAATTTCCAGTCTGGTTGCACGAGTAAACACCTGTTGCGAAGGCACCAGTGACTCAAGCTCGTTGGAACAGAGGCCATGGAAGTATTTACAGAAAGGGAAGCCACATCTCATCGGTAGGAAAGTGGCTGTAGTCGAGCCGCCAAGTCGGTACCTATCACATTATTGATGCTCCTTTAGAGCCTGTCAAGAACACGGAGATGAACAGCGGGGTCACCTGGCCATATATGGCAGCAGTACTCCATGCATGAACGAATGGTTGATTTGTATATATGCAGGATGGTTTCAGGTGGGAAAAACTTCCTGGCCCGACACAGTGACACAACCTTTCTAGCAGTGGATTTCGCTATTGACTGAATGTAGTGGTTCCACTTCAGTTCAGAGGAGAGAGTATTATTTCGGGGAGACTCGTTTGGTCCATGCTTATGGGAGGCAGGAGAGGTTGCCAGTGATGATTGACAGACAGCAGCTTGGTCTTAGACGCATTGAAATTTACAAGCTACTTCTTACCCCAATTCACCACAGAGTGTAGATCCCTCTTAAGATCAGCAGCAAGATTATGCTTGTCCGTCACGCCTGGATTCTTACTGATGCGAGAGTAAATTGTGGTGTTATCTGCGTAGATATCTACCTTGTACTTGATCACGTCTGGGAGGTCATTTATGAAAATAAGGAAGAGCGTCGGGTCAAGGATAGAGCTCTGATGGACACCAGCGTTTGTACAGTAGGGTGTATAGGCATGCCCATTCAGGACAACCTTCATTATGCGGTTATGCAGAAAAGATTGGATCAGATCATGCAATCGTCCGGTAATACCGTAACCCCGTAGCTTGCATAGAAATATATATATATATTGAGTCCTTAAATTCAGGATCCACAGAGGAGGACTTCCAGTATGCAGGAAAACAGGAAGCAGAAAAGCAATAATTATAGAATTTAGAGAGGACAGAATAGAGTTCAAGGGCACATTTCTTCAGGACAATGACCGGGATTCCATTACCTCCGCTCGCTTTATGGAGGTCCATTTTTGATATTATCTTAGATACCAGAGACAGGATTATTTAAACACCTTACAGTTGAGCCTCAGTTCTAAGAAGAAAGCCGTGAGCGGGTACTCCAGACGAGTCAAATGTGGATTTTGATGAGAATCTGCGAGCAAAGCACTTGGCCTTGTCCACAGATGCCGTAAGGACCTCGAATTTATTAATTAAGGGAGGTATGGAGGATTTGCTGTTGTTCAGCACGCGTTTGTAGAACCACCAGTAGTCTTTAGAGCCGAATTTGCAGGGGCAGCTTTGCGCTGTCTTACTCTCTAAGCAAACAACAGCTTGGTGTCGTTTTACTATTTTTCTAGTTTTGATTGTTTTTTATCCTACTGAAGATGATCTAATATTTTATCATGATAAACTGCATACCTGCAATCTTTTTACTCAAGCTTTAATACACGACACTCTATGTTCAAGGAGCATTCTCCTAGATGCGTCTGCTAATATTCTTGGGAAATGTTATGAATCCATCATTTCTCCCTACAAGTTATATATTGATTAGCAAGATTTGTATCACTAAACGATCTCAAAACAATATTTCCACCCAAAGTTATTTTCTGGCTTTAAATAATGTTGTGGAGTAGTTTTCGCACTGCAAGTTACAATCGTGCTATGTCGGTTGCTAATATACTTAACGTACCCAAAATGTTAGGAACTTGGTAATCTTTCACTGTAAGCTGACTCCTTAGTATTCTGCTAACTGCCGACTAATATCAACTGCCTTAGTCCAACTATGTCCAAACTGGAACTAACCAATAGTTTTACTGAACTCCAGTAGAACTCTAAAGAACTCTCTAGAACTTCTAAGAACTCCTCAAGAACTTCTCGAGTTAACTTCTTGTTAGAGGGAGAGTCCATTATCTGAGGAATAGGTGTGTTTCACCATAACAAATAACGTGAAATAAACTGTTTAAAAATAATTTATCAGTTCAAGTCAAATCTGGTAATTAACTGGAATATCGATGAGGCTCGATTTTAGCTAAGGTTTTCATCCACCAAAAGGTGATTGACTCTCCACGTTTCCCCAGAGACTCTCTAGCCAACAGCTTTCCGGAAATTCCGATAATGTTCTGTTCCCATCTCCCACAGAATAGACTGGGATTTGGAATTTGAAAGAGAGTGCCAGGCAATAGTCTTTGACAACATGTCGCAACTGAAGAACATTTCGAAATTGCTAAACCCGGCGCTTATTTAAAAACTGCTATTATTCGAGTCTCTCATTTAGTCTACGGCGCGTAATCTTGAGTAGTAATGAAAAAGATCTGTGTAGATGCCGAATTCGTTTGGAACAACTTGATACCGATGGGGCCTAAAAGAAGCGAATACATCATACATAGAATAGGCCAACAACCTTTAAGCGCGAGAACAACCAGCCTGAAGGCACTGGTTAAGGCCAACCAAAAAACCATGTATAAATATTGTAACAATCAGAGCGTAGTAAAAACAGGAGGAGATATCCAAGAATGATCGGTAAATTTTTGTTTTGTTCCCCGAAGGCCTTTACCCCGTCAAATATTTCCTAAACTTCCTTAATTAAGTGCAAATGTATATGCTGAACACAAATCGATAATTGTTTATTGAAGAAACCTATTTTTTCCTGTTATCGATCAGAAAAAAAAATCGGACTCTATCTCACCCTCTACCACCGTTCTTATATCTGATTCACCGCTGAATGACTGGAGGCGTAGAATACTTATTTCTGCTTGTTTACTTCCTTTGAGCCACTACTCCGCGATTTGTTTGATTTCGGAACTCAATTTCCGCGTAGTAATTGCAAAAAGGACGTAAATTGGTCGAAAAAGCGGCAAACTACGCTTGAAGTCATTCTGCAGTGAATAACATTTTTTGAAGCGTGGTTACGGGGTGAGATAAACAGCGAAAAGAAGTTCGATATTTTTTGGTTGTTAACTGGAATAAAGGTAAGTTTCGTCATTAACCAATTATTTATTTGAGTTCAACATTTACATTTGCACGTAAATAAGGATGTTTTGGAAAGATTTGAAGGGGGAAAGGCCTTCGGGGAAGAAGATAAAAATTTACCGAATGATCTACGTAAGACACAGAGAAAACCACACTGATAACAGATGCCTAACTGTGGATATATTTGTATTAGACAGAGAAGCGTGGGTCGCGCTGTACGACCCACAAGTTCTTGATTAAAGAGAGAATAAATTAAGAAGCCGATTTGCCACATCTTATAAGAGACAAATATTTTTTGAAGCTAAGAAAACATCAGTCGACATTGTTATTTCTATTTGTAATAATGAGTCATTGTTATGAATCGATATTTGTTACTCTTTTGCACTTATGCTGGACAGTCCAATTTAACAGTTATGTTGTAGAAAAGGAGTGTCTGAAAATCGATCAGACAGCAACATATTACTCATTAGACTGGAGTACGATTTAGTCACACTAGTGCTAAATAATTTATTATAATGAAGATCCGTTCTAAAACATAACATGCGAGAAACAAAAATTCAATATCCGGATAGCTGTTAGCTTCCTTTGAATGGATTTTGATATCTTTTTCATAATTGTTTCACCCCAAGCAAAGCAGTACGGCAACTATCGTGCGGGTGGGGGGCTGTATGAGAGGAGAGCAAAGAGAGAGAGCGGAATCTGTTACAGGGGTGTCGGAGAATAGATAGTATTGGTTTGAAGAGAGTTACGAGAGAGTAGAGCGAAAAGGAAGAACAAGATAGAGGGGGTGTCAGGGAAAGGATAAGAGAGGGATGGAAAGACTGGTGTGAGGAGAGTTACGCGAGAGTAGAGCGAAAAGGAAGAACAAGATAGAGGGGGTGTCGGGGAAAGGATAAGAGAGGGGTGGAAAGACTGGTGTGAGGAGAGTTACGCGAGAGTAGAGCGAAAAGGAAGAACAAGATAGAGGGGGTGTCGGGGAAAGGATTAGAGAGGGATGGAAAGACTGGTGTGAGGAGAGTTACGCGAGAGTAGAGCGAAAAGGAAGAACAAGATAGAGGGGGTGTCGGGGAAAGGATTAGAGAGGGATGGAAAGACTGGTGTGAGGAGAGTTACGCGAGAGTAGAGCGAAAAGGAAGAACAAGATAGAGGGGGTGTCGGGGAAAGGATTAGAGAGGGATGAAAAGACTGGTGTGAGGAGAGTTACGCGAGAGTAGAGCGAAAAGGAAGAACAAGATAGAGGGAGTGTCGTGGAAAGGATTAGAGAAAGATGTGAGTCAAGTAAATAAAAGAGGACGATTGACGTTTCATTTAAACTCTTAGAGATCGTTTGCTACGAGGAAAGTTTAATTTCTGAAACATATTTTTACTTTTAAAAATCTTTTGTATTAAATGGGTGATCCTTTTAACGTGGATCTAGTCAGAAACATTTGTAAAAAAAAAGTTACAAATTGTTCTATATTGACGGGGAAAATGTTCTATGTAATGAATGGTAGATGTGAATTTTTAGATATAAAATAACAATACGCTTTGAATCAGTCAGCCAGTGATACACGCTTTGGGCGACCATGTCTCTAAAAGGACATGACTGACTGGGCAGAAGATTATCCCGCAGTAGGTTGCCATTGCTTTCTGTTGTAGAGTGGTTGCTAACCAAGGCTATAGAACCCAATCTTTCTTGCCATTTAACTGATGGCTAGAGCGAGAAGAGATAGATTGTATTACATTATTATATTAAGTATAATTAGTGGGGGATCAGTTTATTACTTCATAAAAATAGAAAACCAATCCCACACTTTATGCCAAATAAAAGTTTTAATTTTTCCAACTATTATATTCAGTCAGTCTGTCAGTTAAGTGCCCTATGTGATACACGCTTTGGGCGATCATGTCTCTAAAAAGACATGACTGACTGGGCAGAAGATAATCCCGCAGTAGGTTGCCATTGCTTTCTGTTGTAGAGTGGTTGCTAACCAAGGCTATAGAACCCAATCTCTCTTGCCATTTAACTCATAGCTAGAGCGAGAAGAGATAGATTATATTACATTATTATATTAAGAATAATTAGTGGGGGATCAGTTTATTACTTCATAAAAATAGAAAACCGATCCCTCACTTTTTGCAAAGCAGAAGTTTGAATTTTTTCCAACTATTATATTCAGTCAGTCTGTCAGTTAAGTGCCATACGTGATACACGCTTTGGGTGATCATGTCTTGAAAGAGACATGATTGACGTGATTCACGCTTTGGGCGATCATGTACCTGGTACTAACAAACTGGATAAAGATAAATCATTGTCACTCCGAGTTGATAATACAGAAATTAACTCAGTTTTCTGGTTCTAGTATTGGCGTCAATACCCGAAGCACTATCCACAAAGCATTCACTAATACTGTCTATAAAATTCCCTATATGGCTTCTTTTCTGCTTATATCTCGATGGCAATTCTTAATGTAGATATTCATCTTTCATTTCATTGGATAAATCGAGTATTAGAAATATTAACAAAACATTTTTTCTTGGTAATGGGTATAAACGGAGGGGAAATACAATCAAATAACTGTTCTAGACATTATGTACTATCTAATATCCTATATTACTGTTAAATGTTTGTATGAGTTCATTTGTGCTTACAGATAGTTGGTAATGATTCACACTGTCAGATTTTCATCTGCTTGCATTTCATTGGATAAATCTAACATTAGAAATAATCTCAACGAATTGTGTTAAGAAGTAATTTGTTTAAAAAATAGAAAAATATGATGATAAACAAATAAAATCTATTCGGTCGAGTCATAAATAAATTTCTTTTTTTTACCAATGTGTTATGAGTTAAGTAACAAAATGAAAAAAATATGATTGACCAAAACTCAGAGATAAATCATCGACAATATTTAATTTTCCAAAACACACCAAATAAAATATTTACAAATATAAAATTTATGTTGCATTCAAAACAAGAAACATAGAGTTTACTACTAGCAAGTGTTACAAGGCGAGAAGGGGAAGGTAAGGTCAGTATCTTTACCCAGTTAAGTTGGCGAGGAAGTTAAGTGCTATACTTTTTGGCAATCCTTAAATGTGTATATAAAGAATAATTTTACGTATGGTCAATGAAAGAGTCAAAAATATGTATTTACCCTTTTTGTTCCATGAGGTTCTCTTTCAGGTTTTAGGTGGTCGGCAAATTTTCTTATAGATTCTTTCGGCTGGATATAAATCCTTGAATCACAACCGGAGTTGATAACAACAGCAAACCCTGATAAAAATTGATTACCCACTGCCCACAACCTATTTTTATAGGGGTAACACCTAATTTGCATATTTATAGAACCTTTCGAATTCTCTGGACTCAACTGGAATTTTCGCAAATCTTCCAAAACGTTCTATTCCTCATGTCTCTATTTTTACGACTATTTCATGAATTACAACTTTCTTGGAATAACACTTAGGACTCGATAGAATCCATTACTGTAACTTTTTATATATTATTAATATTTTTTAAATATAAATGCATCCTCGTAACACAATGCTATTCTCTCAAAATAAAGTACAATTACATTTAATAAATTACTAGCAGTATAGCCCGGCGTTGCTCGGGTGTAATGAAAGCTTTAAAATTAATCCATGGTCCTGGAGCTCAGACACTTTTGACGTTGGCACGAAAGACTTAAAAACAATAGTTGTTTCCATTTAAAGCGAAACCATAGACTGAAAGAAAAATGAATGGATGTAAGTCAAATTTTGATTACCTGGTATCGATATCAAATAATTTTTTTTCGTCGTAAACTGAATTTTGAAGGCTAAATAAGTCCTCTGAGTAAATGGTATCATGGCTGAGACTAAGAATTACAATTATACCTACTTAGAGCCAAACACGAAGCAAAAACTAAAATAAAATGGCTGACAAAAATACAGACATACAAGCAGATAAACAGACACACACACACACAAACATCTTACTTTATATATAAATATATATATATATTATCGATTTTCTGCACTATTGTAAGAACTGCAACTTTGAAACTTCTGAATATCGTTTTTTATGTCTTTGTCTATGAGTGTATCAAATTTGATTAAAATCGGACCTCTCCTTCTATACCCCGATATTTTCAATTATAGATTTTTGATATTTATCGGGGATACCTCAGCACAAAACCTAGCTAAGAGCACTCGCAGAGGCTTATAGTACAACTGAGTAAATTTTCAAGAAAATCGGTTCAGCCGTTTCGGAGTCTATGGGTAACAGACACACACAAACAAAGTTCCATTCATAAATAAGGTTAGATTTAAGCTTTCTAAAGAATACCGGTTACTGTCAACGGAATCTTTGTTGTCCCTCTGATACCGCATTCGCTCTTGAAAATACATGAGACTACCGAATCTACTTGAAAAAAATCAACAATGTTTACATGAATGTTAGGAAATGTTCAGTAAATTTCGATCCTAAGAAGGAACATCTTTGGAATCATACAATAGAAATTAACGAATCGAGCTTTGTTTCTTCTATGTAATAAAATATTTTGGTTCGTTGATCAGTGGAACCAGATCATTATCATTGACGAATAAAAATTCAACATTCCCCATGTTGATCAGGAAACTTGCGCCTGGAAGACGCCACTCAGCAGATCATTTAATCAATTAAATGCCATACTGGATACACGCTTTGGGCGATGATGTCTCTAAAGAACGTGATTGACTGGGCAGAAGATTATTGCGCACTAGGTTGCCATTACTTTCTGTGGTAGACTGGTTGCCAGCCAAGACTATAGAACCCAATCTCTCCTGCCATTTAACCCATACCTGGAGGGAAGAGACAGATTAATACCTTTCCCAAAGGTATTTGTGCGTAATGGATGTAAGTCAAATTTTGATTACCTGGTATCGATATCAAATAATTTTTTTCGTCGTAAACTGAATTTTGAAGGCTAAATAAGTCCTCTGAGTAAATTGTATCATGGCTGAGACTAAGAACTACAATTATACCCACTTCGAGACAAACCCGAAGCAAAAATTCAAATAAAATGATTGAAAAAATACAGACATACAGGCAGATAAACAGACACACACAAAAACATCTTACCTTTTATATATATATATATATATATATATATATATACTATCGATTTTCTGCACTATTGTAAGAACTGCAAACTTGAAACTTCTGAATATCGTTTCTTATGTCTTTGTCTATGAGTGTATCAAATTTGATTAAAATTGCACCACTCCTTCTATAAGCCAATTTTTTCGATTATCGATTTTCGATATTTATCGGAAATACCTCCACACAAAACCTAGCTAAGAACACTCGCAGCCGCTTATAGTACAACTGTGTAAATTTTCAAGAAATTCGGTTCAGGCGTTTCGGAGTCTATAGGTAACGGACACACAGACACACACACACAAAGTTCTATTTATAAATAAGTTTAGATATCTTCACTATCGGTTGCAATGATTGTTTTCCCTCAGCCAGACCTTCCATACATTTTCTTCATCAACACATGCAACTAGATTAAAATCTCGATCCCATCCATTCACCGCCAAAATATGCAAATGAAACCGTCTCTAGTAGTTTCTTTTGACGCACTTACAACCTGTGTAACGCCCTTCCTCATGCTTGCTTCCCTGATAGCTTGGGCCTCCAAAAGTTTAACTTGACTCCTACCGCTCTCTTACCCTTTCTCCGTCATCCTTCCTGTCATTTTTTCTTTTCAGTCTTCCCTTTCCGCTTTCTGAAACCCCTGCGCGCCAGTAGCAGTATTACCTTGCTTGGAGTGAAATGATTCAGTCAGTTAAGTGCCATACGTGAAACACGCTTGGGCGATCATGTCTCGAAAGAGACATGACTGATTGGGCAGAAGATTATCGCACAGTAGGTTGCCATTTCTTTCTGCGGTAGACTGGTTGCCGACCAAGGCTATAGAACCCAATCTGTCCTGTTATTTAACCCATAACTGGAAGGAAGAGACGGATTAACACCTTTCCTAAGGGCATTTGCGCGTAAGTGAATGCAATGAATTCAACTGGAATTCGAACTCGGCTCCCCGATTTCTCGTTCCGAGCCGATATCCACTGCACCACAACGCATTACAAAAATAAAGTAGGAAAAATCTTTACTAGGATTAAAAAATCGATCAGAGTGTGTATCATCTGAGTGATTGATTGATTGATTTTTTTCTAAGGTTTATCAACTCTTTTCAGATTATTTAAAGCCAGGAATTTTTTAGTTTTTATATTTTTTTTGGGGGGGGAATAACAATGCTTTAACGATACAAGTATTACTAATTAACCTATCGCTGTGTTATATATTGATCGAAAGCAAATGAAATAAAAATTTCCCGAAAAGTTTATTAAATTGGATTTTAGAATTACTTCTCAAAATTTGTCTAATCACTTAAACTTAATCAAGGTTTTCTAGCCACTAAGACTGAAGGCCTTACTGAGAATGAAGAAAAAAGAGAAAAAGTTGGTGTGGAGAAAGAATAGTAAATTAATAAGATTCAAGAAGACACCTGACAACTTTTGATATTGTATTTAATTTTTTTCGAGATCGTAGCTGACAAAAAATCAAGATGGTGGTAGAAAATTTCACAGGTTAACATTTCGTGAAAAAAAAAAACAGTTAAAATTAAATGTATAGATACCATTAGCAGTTTTCACAGTAAACTGAACTGATAATTTAACCCTCTAGGGCCATTCGTATCATATTTGATACAGTATTTCCCTATAAGGAAACATTTGGTATTTCCCTATAAGGAAACATTTGGTATTCATTGACTGAGCAGTCAGTACTGCTTTCATTTGAAATTTATAAAATATTTCTCTTAAAAAATTTTTCAGGAAAATATTTCTTTCAAGGCTTGTTTTCATACTGTATCAAATATGATACGAATGGCCCTAGAGGGTTAATACTACGCTTAAATGTTGACGTATATATATATATATATATATATATATATATATATATATATATATATATAACGGAAAATCCCGAAGATTAACGAAGTGGTTTAACAACCGACATATCGAAATTATTTGTTTGAACATTACTTTTAATCGATACCCGTATTTGGGTAGATAATTTGTTTTTAACCAAAAAGTATATTTGCTTCTAGCGGTCCGATTATTTACGATGAATTTTTGTTAAGAAAATGTCTGTTATTCGGCAGGATTCGAACTTGCGACCCCTATCAGCATAGGGGAAGCCACTAATTGATCTGGCTCATTTTAGATCAACCGACAACATTATTTTTAATCGATACAATATAGAAACAATTATACTGTTTGATTAAAAACAGATTCTCTACTTAAATACGAGTATCGATTAAAAATAATGTTCGCACAAATAATTATATATATAAAAGACAAGATGTTTGTGTGTCTGTGTGTCTGTCTATCTGTTTGTATGTCATTTATACAAATCCACAATTTTTATCCGATTATAAACCTCCCACAAATATTCTTTAGGCTTCCGGTCAAGTCATGGACTACATATTTTTTCTGATTTCCCCCCGATATTGGATATCGATACACAGTTATCCAATCAGGTCTGATCAAGATCAGGATTTCAGCCATTTTATCGTGGTTCTTGCTGCAGAATTTGCTCTAACCTGGAAAAATTATAGTTTTTAGTCTCAAACATTAGTAGAGCTTCTCAGACGACTCATTTTCTCCGATATCGGAAATCGATACCCCGATATGTTGTCGGGTCTGATCAAAATCAGGTTTTCAGCTCTTTTATTTTGATTTTTTGCTACGAGTTTGGCTCTAATTATGTATAATTGTAGTTCTTATTCTTAGCCATGATACCATTTACTCAGAGAACTTATTTAGCCTTAAAAATTCAGTTTGCGACGGAAAACTTATTTGACGTCAATACCGGAAATCAAAATTTGACTTACATCCATTCATTTTTTTTTCAATCTACTGTTTCGCTTTGACTGAGAAAAACTATTGCTTTTAGTCTTTCGTGCCAACGTGCAAAGAATCTGAGCTTCAGGACCATGTATTAGTTTTAAATCTTTCATTACAACCTAGCAACGCCGGGCTATACTGCTAGTCTCTCTCTCTCTCTCTATATATATATATATAGTCAACTGCAGACAGATCTGTTTCGCTGTATCACAGCCCATCAGTACGGTTAGACATCCGGTTGATTTTAAATCAGCATTGAAACCCGACCGAATTGGCGTTAGTCGGTGAGGTTACCTCTGAGCTATGGGCGCTCGGGAGAAGGAGGGCAGAGATTTAGCGTATCATATATCATACGCCAGTGGCCAGAGTACTCTAATTCATTACTGAATGAGCGATGCATAGATGCTAGAGTAGCTACTGTTTTTTTTTAAATTTACCATTCTTCCAGAGTGCTCAATCAGGATGTGAGAGTATATATATATATATAACCTTCCTGTCAGGCTCATCGAAAGAAACAATAGCAAACAGCATTGGTTCAGTTCCTTCTCTTTACTTCCGCTCATTCAATTTTACAACCAGTTTTGAAAGATCTAGCTTTGTGTTTGGTCTTTAAAAGGGCTTATCATTTTATTTTTGAAACAATTACGTCGATAATTAGTAAAGAATATATATATATTATGACCTTAAATAAGTTCTCAAAGTTTTCCAACAGATGGCAGGTCCCATAACTGCGGGCGTGTACTTTCAAATGGTAATACATGTATAAAAAGTTTTATAACCAAACTTAAAATTTAGTGTATGTCATTTCGCCAAAATGTAAACAATGTTTTTATAGAGTTAAACATGTTGAATTTCATACCAAATAACTGTATTTGTGAGGAATTTTACAGCACTACCAAATTTAAAAGAAATCTGCAGGTGATGCACAGAGATTTATTGTTGACTCTAATGGCGACCAACCGTCGTTACAAACAACATGCAGGGATTGGTTTAGATGCTTCAAAATGATTTTGATGTTAAAGGTAACGAACGCTCTGATGGAACGAAAAAGCTTGCAGACAAAGAATTGGAAGCATTATTTCATTAAGATTCATGACAGGCGCTAGCTGAAATGGTAGGATCATTATGAGTTGATGACACAACAGTTTGAATGCATTAGAAATCATTCTAAAGCAGAGACATTGATTGCCGTACGAGTTAGACCCGAGACATGTCGAATGTTGTCTTATCACGTGTAAACAGTTGCTTTAACGGTAGAGAAGAAAATGTTCTCGTCGTATCGTGAGTGGTGATAAAAAGTGGATACACTGCGATAACCCGAAGCGTAGAAATTCGTGGGGTAAGCAAGGCAGTGGATCATTATGGGTGGCAAAGGTGAATATCCATTGGTCAAAGCTTCTGCCCTATATTTGGTGGTATAAGCTGGGTGTAGTTTATCAAACCGACAAAAACTATCATATGAGATAGCTACCTACGACAACTGAAGCGTTTGATGTGAACATTGAAGAAAAACAGTCGCCATATGAGCAGAAACAAGATAATGTGATTTTGCAACATGGCACCGCTAGGCCACATGCTACCAAACTTGTGAAAACCTTAGAAACGCTTCATTGGGAAGTCCTACCCCACTCTTTGTATTCGCTCCAATTATCACTTGCTCCGATTGATGGCACATGGCCTGAGCTGCACTTTTATTTCTAATGAAGATGTCAAAAAATGTGTCGACTCGTTATTAGCCTCAAAAGACGTGTTTTCCGACGTGGAATTCAAATGCCTAAAAAATTGGAAAAAGTATTTGAATTCCAGTTGAATTCGTTGCATTCACTTAAATGCAAATAGTCTTGGAAAATGTATTAGACCCTTGCTGCTTCCGCCAGCTATGTAACCAAGGCTACAGAATGGGTTTTGTAGCCTTGATTGGCAACCAGTCTACCGCAGAAACTAATGACAACCTATTGCGTGAAAAGCAGATCATGTCTCTTTTGAAATATGATCGCTTAAGCGTGTGTCACGTATGGCACTCATCTCACTAATCAAGGATAGAAGTCAATGTCGAAAGGCTTTTTTAAAAAATATTTTTATTGAATGATCTTTATATTCGAATAAATATTTGAGAATTCGTATAAAAGGTTTTTTGTTGGTAAGAAAATGTGAATGGGAGTATTTATAGTCACTCGCCCTCTGATATTATTTCTCCTTCAAAGAAGGATTTCGTTAAAATTATCAGTCCACGTCTCCATACATCGTATTACTTTTGGTTTAGGTTTTGACTTTGTTTTCTTGTCCATTCAATATTATTGTTCGTATTATTATTGGATGTCTTATTTGGTTCTGTTTTTTAGTGAACTTCTCTAAGTTATCAAAACGAAATTCCATTTTCTGATTTGATTATAAGTCATGAGATCTACGCATGAAGAACATTGGATTCTTTCCAACTCGGAAGCAAAGACGAACTCGAATTTTGCTGAGACAAAGTGTCAATACTTGTCATCGTGACAAAAATAGTGTTTCCAGACTAAATTTCGTGACTGATTCTCAATATGGCGTCTTTGAAAACGTCAAAATGCCTACTCTATGATCTTCTGACTAACTGAAAAGTATTAAGGTGGCTTTTCTTTTTAAATTAAACTTTTAATTTATTGACAATGCCATCAGCATTTATTCTTGTAGGTAGTAATAACCATAGAGGAAGTCGTACAGAGTAGACCAATCAGTATATCAAAAGACTAACATCTGGTTGGCAATACTAGGGGCAGTAAACATGGATTCACGAGTGGTATAATCGTTAATAACTTGAAAATGTTAATCGTAGGGCCCAGTTCCACTTTCACTTCAGTAAGATGAGCGCCATACGTGATACATGCTTGGTCGATCATGTCTCGAAAGAGACATGACTGACTTGGCAGAAGCTTATCCCGCAGTAGGTTGCCATTACTTTCTGCAGTAGACTGGTTACCAGCCAAGGATATAGAACCTAATTTGCTCTGTTATTTAACCCATAGCTGGAAGGAAGATACGGATTAATACATTTCCCAAGGTTATTTGAGCGTAAGTGAATGCAAGGAATTCAACTGGAATTCGAAATCGGCTTTCTGATTTCTCGTTCCGAGCCGATATCCACTGCACCACAAGGCACATCCCCGATTTCACTTGGGTTTGTTATATTCACTTACGCTGAAATACCCTTAAAAAGGTATAAATCTACCTCTTTTCCTCCCAGATATGGATTAATTAGTAATACTTGGACCGTCCTATCCCACAAAAAAAACGTCTTTAAAACTGAAAACTTTCTTGGCTTTAAATAACGTGCAAAACCGTAGAAAATGAATCAATCAATCAATCAATTTATACATTTTCTGATCTTTTTAGAATCCTCGCCAATATTTTTATTATCTAAACTTATTTATAAAGGGAACTTTGTCTCTGTGTGTATAGACTCCGAAACGGTTGAACCGATTTTCTTGAAAATTTACAGTTTTACTAACACTCGCAGACGTTTATAGTACAACTGTGTAAATTTTCGACAAAATCGGCTCAGCCATTTCGTGGTCTATAGGTAACGGACACACACACACACAAAGTTCCATTCATAAATAAGTTTAGATTAGTATAACTTGCATGAGTAAATCATTATTATGTCCAAAATTTTCTTCTTCTTCTTCTTCTTCTGTGTGTTCTGTCCTTTAAGGACGTAGGCGATCATGGTTCTCCACGTCTCCCTATCCTTGGAGGCTCTTAGTATGTTTACTCC
The DNA here is from genome assembly GCA_037127315.1 of Ascarosepion bandense. Lineage (NCBI taxonomy): Eukaryota > Metazoa > Mollusca > Cephalopoda > Sepiida > Sepiidae > Ascarosepion > Ascarosepion bandense. The sequence goes on from JBBBDQ010000220.1 coordinate 1,386,111, forward strand.
TGTTACACCACGCAACCCTCGTTCCGTCATCCACCTGATCAGGCCCTTCAAATATGTTATCCGCTGCCTTCCTCTGTCTCTTTTTCCTTCTATATGGCATGTCAGTATCAGGTTCTCCAAGCCTTCATTCCTCATTGCATGTTCCAAAAACTTTCAAAGGCTCTTTCTTCATTAAACATCTCAATCATATCAACAATTGCTGATTACAAGTATAGGTGCTATAATTTCTTGATTTACCCAAGTCACGTTTTAAAGGGAATATAAAGGGAATATCTGGCATTCATTACCAGACAGGAAATTAGATATTATGGCAGCAGTTAAGGGATTTTTTCTGGAATCTTTACATTTTCCTATCTGTTATAGTAAACACACCTATTCCTCAGATAATGAACTCTTCCTCTTATATTAACAAGTGTTAACAGGAGGTTAACTCGAGAAGTTCTTGGGAAGTTTATAGGAGTTCTTAGAAGTTATAGAGAGTTCTTTAGAGTTCTATTAGAGTTCAGTAGAGCTACTAGGCAGTTGATATTAGTCGGCAGTTAGCCGAATACTAAGGAGTCAGCTTACAAGTGAAAGATTATAAAGTTCTTAACCTTTTGCGTGCGTTAAGTCGATTAGCAACCGACATAACACGATTATAACTGTCAGTGCGAAAACTACTACACAACACTATCCCATAATACTTTGATTTTTTTTCTGGAATACATCTTTATTTCTATGACATTCATTGTTGCCACCTTCGCCGTGATCTCCATTTATTTGTCTGACATTTTCTGTTATTTTTACGCTACGCAGTTAAATATTTCTACCTATTTGATTCTGATGCCTACAATTTGTGGGCTGTCACTATTGCTGATGGTGATGCATCAAGTCCTCTTACAGCTAATAATTCGTCCTCCTGTCGCTTTCTGTCTTGTCTAAATTTTTCTTTCAGATTTCACTATCAACAAAGTCATCAGCGTAGTGAGTGTATCAGGTTTACTCGAAAATAAATTCTGCTTTTATTCTGAGGATATTTGTAGACTGTAGATGGCAGAAAAACGGAATGCTGATAGATAGTCCAGAATGTTACAGAAAATAAATTATTCAAATAGAAGTTAGGTTTACATTTAGCAATTTCTAGAGTAAATTGATGAGACTTAGCTGTCAAAATTGTACTAAATTCAAATTTATGTAGTCATAAAATATACAGATAAGCTACATTATGAAAATGACTGAAACCGAGATGCCAAATCAATACCAATAGCATCACAGCTCTTTCCTTGGATTTTGTAGAGAATCATATATTATAGGAGATCAAGGAAAAATATGGCATCAATATTCTATGCACGGACGAATATTAAAATTAGAAAACTTCTCAGGTGGATTGTGGCAAGAAATATTCAAGCCGAGATGAAAGTTAATGTTGCATATTTTTTTCGTTAGATCAAGAATCACAAGATGTATAACAGAAGTACCAAAGCAGATCAGATGTGGCAACAGTATTCAATGAAAGGACGAATCAGTCAGTTAAGTGCCATACGTGATATACGCTTGGGCGATCATGTCTCGAAAGAGACATGACTGACTGGGCAGAAGATTATCCCGCATTAGGCTGCCATTGTTTTCTGCGGTAGACTGGTTGCCGACCAAGGCTATAGAACCCAATCTGTCCTGCTATTTAACCCATAACTGGAAGGAAGAGACGGATTAATACCTTTCCCAAGGGTATTTGCGCGTAAGTGAATACAATGGATTCAACTGGAATTCGAACTCGGCTCCCCGAGGACGAATACTAAACGTAAAAACGTGCAACACCTCATCTCTAATAGCAGTGGTTAGGGTTAGCGTTTTCCTTCTCTTGTCTTATGAACGACAGTAGAGGTTTATCTCCTGCTTACTGTTTAAAATTGCGTTTCCGATTCCTTCTAATGTCTAATAAACATTTATCTGCTATATTTTGCTATTTTTCTACTTCAATAAGAGTAGATAGATTTGTATAGCACCCGTTTCAAACTCCACGCCGGTCATTTGAAGAAGAGTAGAGCTTTATTTTTTATTCTTCTTTAGAAACGGGTTATTCCGCGTCCTAATGTCTTCTACAACTCTATAGATATGACTTATCTGCCTAAATCCCTGAATTCTATCGATGTTTTTCTTATTTTTTCTTCGATTAAAGTAAATTAGTTTGCCTATCAATTGGTTCATACTCAACCCTGGTCATTTGAACAAGATTAGAGCTTTATTCCTTGATTCTTGTTTAAAAACGGGTTTCCGCGTCCTAATGTCTTCTACAACTCTATAGATATGATTTCCCTGCCTAAATCTCTGAATTTTATCGATATATTTTTTCAAAAATAAAATACTGTTGTCGTGTTTGGTGGGGGGGGGTCCCTGTTATTCATCTCGGGGTTATCGAGAGGATCTAGAGGATAATCTGCAATGTAATCGATTCCGCCTTGGCAGCTCGTCTTCAGCCACTTTCTTCTCGAAGAGATGTAGCTTCCTTCTGTCTCTTCTACCAATATTTTCATGGCTTCAGCTCCAACATGCTTAGCTCCATGGTGCTCCCTTATACAAGAATTTACTCAAGAAACCAGACTTCACTTCTACTCTATCAGCATTTTTCCTCGCACTTCCAGCCTGTAAAACTCGTTTTCCTATACTTGCTTCCTTGATAGCTATAATCTCTAAGAATTTAAATGCAATGTTGTCATCTTTTATCCCCATGACTCACATCATTCGCTTATCTATTCCACAATGCATCTTGTTCTTCTCTGTTTTCACTCTACCTTTACGCCGCTCTTTTCATACCAGTATTCCGATCTTTCTTTTAATCATTCTCTGGTACCCCCCTGTAACCGTTTTCTTTTTCTCTTCACTCTCCTCCTATGTAACCCTTCACTCTCATCTTATGTAGTCCATACCGCACCAGTAGCAGTATTACCTTGCTTGGGGTGAAAGGATTAAGAAACAAACATATCCTATCAATGCAGTCACCAATATTGAGTCCAAAATCATTTAGGCAGCCTTAAGCACTATTCTTGGCAGTTAGTTTTCGCCGTTTTACTGTTGAACTAAACCATATGCAACCCCCGCTTCTATTTTAACAGTTTCTTTTCTCGTTCTTTTCACCGGTTGAACTCATTTCTGATTTACTTCCCTGCCACTTAGTATTTTCTTTATAATCACATCACCCCAAGCAACGCATTATACTGCCACTCTTTTCCAGGGGCTGTATAGGAGGAAAGTTAGAGAGAATGATGAGAATACTGATGAGATGAGATGAGATCATGAGAGTGTTATGTGGAAACACACCTATTCCTCAGATAATGGATTCTCCCTCCTCTATTAATAAGAGTTAAGAGGAAGTTCTTGAGAAGTTCTTGGGAAGTTCATAGAAGTTCTTTCGAGTTCTATTAAAGTTCAGTAGAACTACTAGGTAGTTGATATTAGTCGGCAGTTAGCCGAATACTAAGGAGTCAGCGTAGAGTAGAAGATTACCAAGTTCCTAACATTTTGGGTACGTTAAATCAATTAGCAACCGATATAGCACAATTATAACCTTCAGTGCAAAAACTACTCCACAACAGAGAGAGAGGGTGCTAGTTAGTGAGATAGGAGATGACTATTGACTTTACATTTAAATTCTTGAAGATTTTAGCTATCGGAGAAGCAAGTAAACGGAAGGGAATTTCACCGGCAGGAAGTGCGAGAAAAGAAGCTGACGAAGTATATTATTTACTTTTAAAGCTCATCGGAGCAGAAACCGTGAAAGTATTTGTAGAAGAGACACAGGTAAGCGAAACTACGCCGGTGAGAAAATGACTGTATCCGAGTCGGGCTCGATCACATTACAGATTCTTCGTTGGATTTTGTCACGGACCCCTAAGTGGATAGCAGGAGCACCGGACCTGATATGGCAGCAGTATTCGAAGCATGGGCGAATGGTAGATTTGTATATGTGCAGGATTGTTTCAAACGGGAAAACTTCCTGGACCTGTAAAAAGAACCGACTTTCTTAGCAGCGGATTTAGCTATGGATTCTATATAAGTCATTCCACTTGAAATCCGCTGAGAGTGTTAGGTCAAGGAGTCGTACTGTTTTGCTCTCAGTGAGACTAGCCTGATCCATGCCAATGAGTTAGGTAGGGGCAGGTGCGACTGTCTGTGGTGGTTAATAGATAGCAGGTTCGTTTTAGAGGGATTTAAATTAAAAGGGGACTTAGATGCTAATCTTGTGGCTCGAGTAAATTCATATACATGGGGCACTAGTGAGTTAAGGTCATCGGAGCAGAAGCCGTGGAAGTATTTGTAGAAGAGACACAGAGAAGCTACATTGCGTCGGTGAGAAAGTGACTGTATCTGAGATGCCAAATCAGTATCGGTCACATTACCGATTCTCCGTTGGATTTTGTCAAGGACCCCTAGGTGGATAGCAGGAGCACACGACCAGATTTGCAGAAGTATTTAATTCAGGGCGGATAGTAGATTTGTATATGTGCAGGTTTGTTTCAAACGGAAAAAACTTCCTGGCCCTGTAAAAAGAACCGACTTTCTTAGAAGCGGATTTAGCTATGGATTCTATATAGTCATTTCTACTTGAGGTCTGTTGTGAGAGTTCAAAAATTTAAATGTTACATCAGTCGACATTTTCTTTCTTCCGAAGCCCTGTTATTTGTGTTCACTAAAGTTTTCTGTTTTAGTTCTACTCGGTCGCTACTCTCATGGCAAATGTTCAAATGAGAACTACTCCTAATTCATACCATTTCAAATCTTTATAACTACAACTCGCGGTGTTATGCTCAAGATGTCGAATCAACCACGTTAGTCCAAAATCCTAACTGGAATATTCTTCCTTTCTGACACCACGTGTTACCGGCAAATTTAATACTTCTCTAATATTTTATCCTTAAAATTAGGTAGTGTGGAGAAAACCTAAGAAATTATTATACTCAGAAATATTTTCTGCATTTAAGTAACATGCCAATGGTTGCTAACCCGTAAACAATAGCAATAGATGAACACATTTTTGACCCATCTGATATTCGTTAAGTCAGTATTTTTGTTGATTCCTTGCCTTCAAAAATTTAAACGTTCAACTTTTCCATATTTTATTGGTGAGATGTCTATTTTCTCACTATCTTACTTCTTTCCCTCCTACCTCTCTCTCTCTCTCTCTCTTTCTCTCTCTCTCTCTCTCTCTCTCTGCTTTGCCACCCTACGTGCCTGTGCGCCTTCCCTTCATACCTATCTGCTGTTTTTGCCACATACCTGCCTGTCCGTTTTTCCCCATACCTGTCCGTTTTCCCCATAACTATCTGTCTGCTTCTTTCCAACCCTGTCTGTCTGCTTCTTTCCAACCCTGTCTGTCTGCTTCTTTCCAACCCTGTCTGTCTGCTTCTTTCCAACCCTGTCTGTCTGCTTCTTTCCAACCCTGTCTGTCTGCTTCTTTCCAACCCTGTCTGTCTGCTTCTTTCCAACCCTGTCTGTCTGCTTCTTTCCAACCCTGTCTGTCTGCTTCTTTCCAACCCTGTCTGTCTGCTTCTTTCCAACCCTGTCTGTCTGCTTCTTTCCAACCCTGTCTGTCTGCTTCTTTCCAACCCTGTCTGTCTGTTTACCCCATACCTGTCTGTCTGTTTACCCCATACCTGTCTGTCTGTTTACCCCATACCTGTCTGTCTGTTTACCCCATACCTGTCTGTCTGTTTTTCCCCATACCTGTATGTCTGTTTTTCCCCATATCTGTATGTCTGTTTTTCCCCATACCTGTATGTCTTTTTTCCCCATACCCGTTTGTCTGTTTTTCCCCCATACCTGTATGTCTGTTTTCCCCCATACCCGTTTGTCTGTTTTTTCCAATACCAGTCTGTTTTTCCCCATACCTCTCCATTTTTTCGTCCATACCTGCCTGTCTTTTTTTATCTCCCATTCTTGTCTCTCTATTTTCCCCCATAATTGTCTGTTTTTCCAAAATACCTATCTGTCCGATTTCTACCTATACTCGACTGTTTTTCCCTCATACTATTTTTTTTTATTTACGTATCTGTCTGTTTTTTATTATTTTTTACCCTACGTGTCTGTTTTTTTACCCTACCTATCAGTCTTATTATTTTTTTACTCTACCTGTCTGTATGTTTTTTTTTGTTTTTTTTTTGACCGACATGTCTGTTTTTCACCTACCTATCTGTCTGTTTTCCTTACCCAGCTGTCTGTTTTATTTTGTTTTTGTATTTTGTTTTTTTTGTTCTTACATTTCAGTTTGGTTTTTTGCCGCCTATTTATTTCTTTTTTTTTTCAAATTTATTTCTAGAATGTCTGAAAATTTTACACTGCTTCATTGGAACCGAAGACGATCAAACATATAATTAATCAACGTTGAAAACCCTGCAAAATATTTTTTTTTATTTACACAGGCTCTCTTTTAATGAATATATTATAAAATCAATTCTTACAAAAAAAGCCGACAATTTCGAACAGAAACATCGCGAAACATCATTTAGCTAAGTCTGTTTTATGCTTTTTGTTATTATATTACATACAACCTTGACCTCATTATATTTACTTGGCCGAAATATTTTTCTCTTCAAATATTGATAATAAACAAAGACGTAAATGTGTTTTGCGAGAAGATAGTCCAATTTGCGTTTATACGAGTTGGTAAGTATGTACCAGCGTTTATATACGCACAGAATGTCTTCAGAAGAATTACAGATTTTCTTGTATTTTTGTGCAAATCATAAATTAAATGATTCCAACTATTATATTCATAAATGTCTCGCGGTAACCTTCTTAAAGAACTTTTTATCTATAGATTTTTAGGCTTTTCAGCAAACTATAAACCTAATGGAGGCTCATGACTTGAAAAAAGACAGTGACATTGCATAAACGGGGAATATGATTTAATCTTCAAAACGAAACTCACTTTTACTCATCTGAGATATTTCTCTTTGTCTTCCATCAGCATGGCCTATGCTAACCTCCAGGGGAATAACTCACTGCGAATTCTCGTACTAACGTTTTTAGCCGACATAAAGTGGAAAGGGTATATTTAATCAATTGCTGTGTCTGCAGCTGAAAGGTTCATTTATTTTGTCGTGTCAGACAATTTTTCACACAGAAATATATCTTACATAAAGTACTGTGAAAAAGTATTAAGACAATGACCATTTTCTCTTTTATGAGGCATCAAAATAAAGTTTAAAATGACCCCTGTCCTAACACTTTTGCACACTACCGGTAGTGTGCAAAAGTATTAGGACAGGGGTGATATTCTTTTAAAAAACCCACTGAAATTCAAATACAGGATGAAAAGCCAAACATATGTAAGAATTATTTCACTCAAAAGGAAGAGGAAGTAAGGTTTCGGAATTTGAATTTGATCCCCAACAAAGGCTGATCTCAATCCTTTTGAAATTCTATGGGATATTTTGGATAAAAAATTGATAAAGCTAATGTTACTTTGCAAGACACACTTTGGGAACAAATACAAACTGCTTGGCAGGAGATACCATTAGATAAATTGAAGAAGCTTGTGATGTCAATGCCTGACAGAGTAAAAGCTGTGATCAAAGCAAATGGCTATTATGATAAATATTAAATATATTTTGTAACAAGTATTTTTTCTTGTTGAATCATTTGTTTAGTAAATCAAATAAAATTATTGTTGTAGATTCCGGAGGATGAACTGCCAAAATAATAAACAACAAAAACAGATATGGAGATAGAAATTAGGTTATACTGAACCTAATATACAAACTGGAACGTGGGTTAGTCAGTTCAGGAATACTATCAGTAGAAATTAATATATACAAATCTTGAAGTGAAATAGTATGTATTATTCTAGCTGAATAGAGCTCAGAGCTAGTCTGGTTTCTGGTTAACTTTGGTATCTATCTGAACTCTTTAATAAATGTAACGGATCTCTACGATTAGTCTCCACTGTAAACTGCAACTACAACTGAGATTTCCGATCTTCCACTGCTGTTTTCTATATAGCACGATTATATATACACTCAGTCGAGTCCATTGTGATATACGAAAGAGCGAGATGCCACAACAATAACATTATTTTAGTGCTGTTATTATTATTCTTACTGTTGATATAACTATCATTCTATTGATCTATGATCAGAAAGGCATTTTTATTTACACAGTTGTAATTTCTAACGAAATGATATATTTTTATTTTTTAATCCGACATAATTTCCTTATTTCGAAAATTATCTTAGCGAACGCCAGTATATGAAAAGAAGCCTCAGAAGTATTAGAAGCATTATTTATTTCGTTTTTTAGCCTGCACACTTAAAGAAACTTATTAAAACTGTCTGAAAGAAAACAGGGCGTCTACAGGCAATCACTAAATATAAAATAACGGTTAGATTAATAATAACTTTAAAATAATAATAACTGTTAGATTAATAATAACCTTAAAATAATAATAACTGTTAGATTAATAATAACTTTAAAATAATAATAACTGTTGTGGATTCCGGAGGAGGAACCGCCAAAATAACGAACAACAAAGACCGATATGGAGATAGAAATTAGGTTATACTGATCCTAATATACAAACTGGAACGTGGGTTAGTCAGTTCAGGAATACTATTAGTAGAAATAAATATATACAAATCTTAAAGTGAAATAGTATGTATTATTCTAGCTGAATAGAGCTCAGAGCTAGTCTGGTTTCTGGTTAACCATAGTATCTATCTGAAATTTCGATATCTGTCACGCATCTCTACGAATTACTCTCCACTGCAAACTGCAAATACAACTGAGATTTCATATCTTCCACTGCTGTTCTCTATGGCAGAATTATATATAAACTCAGTCGAGTCCATTATAATATACAAAAGTGGGAGATCCCACAACAATTACTGTAATTAAATTGTTTATTTTCTGCCAATAT
>JBBBDQ010000220.1:1400000-1445000 GCA_037127315.1 Ascarosepion bandense
TTGCTTTATACTTGAGATGAATAAAAAGAAATTAAATAAGGAAACGGAAAAATTGCTATGCATTTTTTTATAGTAATTGTGAGAAAATGAAAAACATTGTGAACATTGCAATTACGAGAATGGCTTATCGAGTCCGGGCGGATAGAAACGAACAATGATTTTCAATAATATTCGGTTAAGTCAAAAATAATTCCAGTTTTTGCTTATTAGCTTTATTATTTTTTTAAAAAAAAGTGAGTTATATTCCATTCCATTAAATTATATATTCATTATTATTTGCAGTGACTAGCCGTCGCTTATCAAGGAATCCTTTGATCAGTCAGTCAGTTAAGTGCCATACGTGAAACACGCTTGGGCGATCATGTCTCGAAAGAGACATGACTGACTGGACAGAAGATTATCCCGCAGTAGTTTGCCATTTGCTTTCTGCGGTAGACTGGTTGCCAGCCAAGGCTGTAGAACCAAATCCGTCCTGTTATTTAACCCATAACCGGAAGGAATAGACGGATTAATACCTTTCTCAAGGGTATTTGCGAGTAAGTGAATGCAATGAAACCAACTGGAATTCGAACTCGGCTCGGATTTTTCGTTCCGAGCCGATATCCACTGCACCACAACGGACATCAATTCTTTGATAGTTTATTTTAAATAAAGATTCGCAGGGTTTGGCATAAAAAAAAAATTCTGTGAAGTCTAGTTTTCAATTTTAAAATATTTACTGATCAAAGCTATCGAAAAATGTAGTAATTTGTTTGTTCAAGATTAGCTGAATATGTCGGGTTGATTAATCAACCCGACATCAACCGAATTCCAAACCTTTTTCCTGTGTTATTCTTTTTGTGGTTAGCGTTGTTTTGTCCTGGAGAGAAAATATTTTTTCTTTCAATCCACTGTGTACGCTGTCTCACTTGGAAAAAAAAACAAAGCAAGACTACAGTCGCTTTCTCACCGACGCAATGTGGCTTCCCTATATCTATTCCACAAATACTTTCACGGCTTCTGCTCCGATGAACTTAGCTCACTGGTGCTTCCTATATATAAATTTACTCGACCCACAAGATTAGCAACTAAGTCCCATCCTTTTACTGTGATACCAATAAATTGTAAACGCAAATCCTACTCCGTCAGCTTCTTTTCCCGCACTTCTCGCCTGTGGAATTCCCTTCCGCTTACTTGCTGTTCCAACAGCTACAATCTTCAAGAATTCAAATGGAAATTCAATAGTGATCTCCTATCTCACTATCACTAACTTGCATCCTCTCTCTCTCATACACTTTTCTCCAGTATTGTCTTCCTTCTCATACCCTCTTCCTAACACGCCCTGTAACCTGTCACTCTTTCTCATAACTTTCCTTCTATGTAACCCCCTGCTCAACAGTGACAGTAAAATGCCTTGCTTGGGGCCACAGAATTATAAAAAAAAAAAGAAGGCTAATATATCTTTGCGTATTCAAAATTTCTTTTTTACTTTTACGACGTTAGATTAATAAATTCGTCTTTAAAATCGATTTCCAAAACAGGAAGTTTCAAATTAAGACGAAAATAAACAGAATCACTTTCAGTTTTATAAAATTATCACGGTCACCACAGTAAATATTCGGCGAAATTTTAGTGTGAGCTGTGCGTACAGGAGTTACAGTTGAACCGTTATGTCGACCGTATCACTAAACTGACCGATCCGGAGAAAATGAGAAATGACATACCGAAGAAAGGAATTTAATTAGACGTTCAGAAAGTAAATATGAAACTGATACATAATGAAACGTTAAATTGTCATAAAAAAGACAAAAAAAAAGACAGGAGAGCTGTGCGAAAATATAAAAGGAAAACCATTTATTAATTTCTATCTCTACTTTGTACATTTCTTAATTAAATCTTTGTAATTTGTCAAAAATTATTTGTTAAATCATCTCAGCATATTGTTTCTTTTCACGCAAGCACATGTCCCGGTCTACAAGATCTCATATTTTATATGACTGTTATACAAATACCTTTGGGAAAGGTATTAATCCGTCTCTTCCCTCCAGTTATGAGTTAAATAACAGGACAGATTGGGTTTTATAGCCTTGGTTGGCAACCAGTCTACCACAGAAAGCAATGGCAACCTACTGTGGGATAATCTTCTGTCCAGTTGTGTCGTGTCTCTTTCGAGACATGATCGCCCAAAGCATGTATTACATATGGCACTCAACTGACTGACTGAATATATTAGTTGGAAACATAATTAAACCTTCTACTGGGCATAAAGTGGGGTATCGGTTTTTATTGTTATGAAGTAATAAACTGATCCCCCACTAATTATACTTAATATAATAATGTAATATAATCTGTCTCTTCTCCTTCCAGTTATGGGTTAAATAACAGGACAGATTGGGTTCTACAGCTTTGGATGGCAACCAGTCTACTGCAAAAAGCAATGGCAACCTACTGCGGGATAATCTTCTGTCCAGTCAGTTATGTCTCTTTCGGGACATGATCGCCCCAAGCGTGTATCGCGTATGGCACTGACTGATAGGACAGCGAATCACTGGTCTAATACTTTTGCCATTTGCGGACTTTTGAACGATTCCATGTGTCCTGCCTACAGGATTCCTCAGATTACAGTGGTGAGATAAGATATCTAATAGTGAAATTCGGGATCTTTCACCTTCAACAACCATCGAAGTTATGCTTGATGATTAACAGATCCGTTGGGTCAGCCAAGTGATCCGCCCGCCTGAGAATGTATGCATTTGCTCGTTACTGCAAGTAACACCCGATGGGCTTCAATAGAAAGAAAACGAGGGTCAGTATAAATGATACAGAGACCTCGATAGCGGTAACCTGATAATCTATACCTTTCCTCGGCAACTGATATATGTGACTGGTGATCGGGTCAGTTGGAGACATGCCTGCATAAACTAGCCTATAAAATTAGTTGAAAAAGCAGAGGAATACCCACACACTCACAGAATCCTTCGTCTAGTGTCATCCAAGTTGGGATTATTTTTTCAGATTGCATTTTGCGAAAACATTTTACTGTTCCAATGTTGGTCTAAGCAACCACACAAAAAGGAAACAAATTCACTTAGTCCTAAAACATGGCTTCTAAAATCAGCGCCGGTATCTCACAGAAGAATGCGTTCGTCTCCTGGTGTCTAATGAAGTATAGGCTCAAAGCAACAGAAATGTTGTTCTACAGAAGGATGCGGAGGATACCATGGACCGTGCATGTGAGCGACGACAATGTGTTGGAGAGGATGCAAAGGAGAAGAAGATGAGGAAGAGGGTCTGAGTTTTCGGGGACACCTAATGAGAAATGAAGGGCGTGGAAAATTTAATACACACAGGACGGATAGACGGAAAGAGAGACAGGAGTAAGCAGCGCAAGGCTTGAGCAAATGAATGGCGGAACAGGGTTTTGAAAAGATACCGAGAGGGAAAAAATTAAGAGCGACAAAGGACTAGGGACAGGGCAAGTGGAAGTCCATGGTCGCCTCCGTCCTGAAGGAACACGATACATAAAAAGTTGTCCCGCAGTTTCGCCTCTTCAATGTCATACATTAGTCTATCATTAAAATATTTTCCTTCATTTTTGGGGGGAACGCAAAAGGAACCCCATCTGTTCGTTCTCGTTTTCCCCCAGATTCTAAAGACTATTATAAGCCGGCTCCGCCGTTGTTGAAACGCGTAAATAAATCCGAATTATTTATTTAAGCAAGAAGTGAAACGAAAGATTTCAGCAATTGTTTTTGGGCGGACCTGAAGGAGACTACCACCACCTTTAAAATTGTTGTTTTTCATTTTTTCTTTTTTTTTTTTTACTTTTTTTCACTGCAATCTTATCGATTACCACCTAAACTTACCAATTGACAAAAAGAAATAAGAAAAATTTCAATGTTTAAACAATTTTAGTAGGTGGGAGGCTCATATTTTCATACAACCTTATAGTAAATCGATCCTCCATTTTGGAACCACTCGCCCGTAGTACATTACCACCACCTGTAAATTTGTTGTTTATCAACTATTTTTTTACTTTTTCAGTGCAATCTTATCGATTAAACCCTAAACTTTCCTATTGACAAAAAGAATTTGGAAAAATTTCAACATTTAAACAATTTTAGGGGAGAGCTCAGTTTTTCATACAACCTTATAGTAAATCGTTCCTGTGCAATTAACTTTTTTGCTTGCGCAGATTCAACAACTGAAGAAAACTTGAAAAAAGAATAAAACAAGAGTAACAACTCGTCCCCGCAAAAAAAAAAAAAAAGAAAAAAAAGCGACTCCAACCCGAGTGGTTCTAAAATGGAGGATCGATTTACTGTAACGTTGTATGAGAAACTGCGCCCCCACTAAAATTGTTTAAATATTCAAATCTTTCCAATTCTTTTTTGGATAATCGGAAACTGTATGTAATAATTGATAAGACTGCACTGAAAATTAAAAATAGAAAACAAGAAATGTAAAGGTGGTGGTAGTCTCCTTCAGGTCCGCCGTGATTTATCGATAAATTTTCAGTCCCAGCATTTATGCTACATACGGCCAAAGGTTTCACTCTAGAATAGCTATCTGAAACGAACCCAGATGATCCAAACTGCAACGCTACATATATTTTAGCAATTAGTAACATGTTTAAGCGGGAACCTGAAAACTAAACGAGGTCGAACACTGGGAACTCGTTCAAACACTATGATATTTGAAAGAAAACAATGTCCAGTCGCTTAAATTTATTTTTGACTGGTTAAAAATTCAAGTCCCATTAATTAATTAGGTTTTTACAGCTTATCAACCTTTTGATTTCATTTGTCTTGGAAATAATAATAATTTTCCTATACAGATTGCACAATTAACCTATAGCTAAATCGAAGTGGTGGATGTATACCTTTTATCAGGGCACGTACGTAAATACAACAAACTCAACGAGTATTAGAACTGTGCGCTGATAGGCAATTTTTTATATTACTTAACACGCCCAAAACAGAAATCTGTTAGGATGCTAGAAAAGCTAATTAAAAAAATCCATTAAATCTCCCTTGTCGGCCACATTTAATGAAAGATGTTTGAATGAACGGTTGCTTTATATATATATATATATAACCGTAAGCATGCGGCCATACCACGGTGAATACACCGGTTCTCACTCGATCACCGAAGTTAGGCAACGTTGAGCCTGGTCAGTACTTAGATGGGTGACCGCTTGGGAATACCAGGTGCTGTAAGCGTTATTGACGGATGTGCGTTCTGGTGCAGTGGAAGTCGGCTCGGAGGGGGAAATCGGTGAGGCGAGTTCTAATTCCAGTCGAACACTTTGATTCACTTACGCACTGGTACCCTTGGGAAAGGTATTAATCCGCCCCTTCCCTCCAGCTATGGGTTAAATAACTGAGGTCTGTTGTTGATTGCGATCTGTGGCAGACGTCTGCACCTATTGTTTGTTATCAGCAGTTCCAAAAAGTGTGGATGGTGCTATACAAGCCTTCACCACTTTAAGCAATTCTTTGTATGGTAGTCTGACCAAGTTAGACGCTCATACGTCGAAATCGACGCGAGAGTCCATGAACATATACATATATATATATATAATTTAGATGTGTCATTAAATATATTATCCATCTTTGACACATAATCGGAATAGTCCATTAGCGCCACACCAGCACCTTTATTCAGTCAGTTAAATGTTATACGTGATACACGCTTGGGCGATCATGTCTCGTAAGAGACATGACTGACTGGGCAGAAGATTATACCGCAGTAGTTTGCCATTGCTTTCTGCGGTAGACTGGTTGCCGACCAAGGCTATAGAGCCCAATCTGTCCTGTTATTTAACCCATAACTGGAAGAAAGAGACGGATTAATACCTTTCCCAAGGGTATTTGCGCGTAAGTGAATACAATGGATTCAACTGGAATTCGAACTCGGCTCGCCGGTTTCTCGTTACCGAGCCGATATCCACTGTACCACAACGCACATCCGACGCACCTTTATTAGTTTTAGTAATAACCAGGTTATAATTGTTCTTTAAACTTTTAATTACCCGGCGCTGCTTTTTCTCCATTTGCACTCTGAAAAAGAAGCTGAAGAACCAGGAAAAGAATAGGCATAACAATTAAGTTTAACCTTTAAGTGGCTAAGAGACTCAGCAAAGCAACTCGTAAGTCTATGAACTTGTGCGAATAGAACCTCAAACTCAGCAAAAATTTTCTCACGGTCTGGCATTGAAAAAGTAATACAAAATTTCAAATCATGAGAAAGAATACGAGTTCTTCCTGGAACATGCAATGAAGAAGGAAGGCTTGGAGAACCTGATACTAACAGGCCAGATAGAAGAAAAAGAGACAGTTGAAAGCAACGGATAACATATTTGAAGGACCTAATCAGGTGGATGATGGAACGAGGGCTGCATGGTGCAACAAGAGAAGGCGTGCTAAGATCCACCAGAGATAGGAAGACGTGGAAAGCCATGATCGCCTACGTCCTGAAGGGACGTGGCACATCGATGAAGAAGAACTGAAAAGGCTCATATGAAGAAAAATCTATCTAAACTTATTTATAAATGGAACTTTGTCTGTGTATGTATGTGTGTGCGTCTGTCCATTAACTATACACTCCAAAACAGCTGAACCGATTTTCTTGAAAATTTACACAGTTGTACTATAAGCGTCTGCGAGTGTTCTTAGCTAGGTTTTGTGTCGAGGAACCCCCGATAAATATCGAAAATTGAAAAACATTGGGTTATAGAAAGTGTGGTCCGATTTTTATCAAATTTGATACACTCATAGACAAAGACATAACAAACGATATTCAGAAGTTTCAAGGTTGCAGTTCTTACAATAGTGCAGAACAAAATCGATATATATATATATATATATATATATATATATATATATATATATATATAAAAGGCAAGATGTTTGTGTTTGTGTGTGTTTATCTGCCTGTATGTCTGTATTTTTCAGCCCTTTTATTTTAGTTTTTGCTTTGGGTTTGGCTCTACGTAGGTATAATTGTAGTTCTTAGTCTCAGCCATGATTCCATTTACTCAGAGGACTTATTTAGCCTTCAAATTTCAGTTTTCGAAGAAAAAAAAACTTATTTGATATCGATACCAGGAAATCAAAATTTGACTTACATCTTTTCTTTTTTCTTTCAGTCAACAGTTTCACTTTAACTGGAAAAAACTATTGCGTTTTAGTCTTTCGTGCCAACGTCCAAAGTGTCTGAGCTCCAGGACCATGGATTAGTTTTAAATCTTTCATTAGACCCGAGCAACGTCGGGCTATACTGCTAGTTAAATATAATTCCTTCTCCAGTGGGTTCGTCACTGCATCCAAACCGTTTCCGAACCAAATAATTTAACTTAGTCTAGATAGACACGGACAATGTTTAACACCAATTCCATATATATAATTATTTTGCCTTATCCAAGTCAGGAATGCCACAAGTACGTAGTGGGTTACAGGGAGTGTATGTAAAAGAAATATAATACCAGGAGCATTGAGAAGAGGACAAAAGAACAAGATTCAAGAATACAGAAGATGCTGATTGACGCTGCATTTTAATCTTAAAGATTGTAGCCATCAGGCAAGTAAACGGAAAGAAGTACCACAAGCGGATATTGCGAGAAAAAAACTGTTGAAATGATTGTTGGATTTGGCTATTTTAACAGTAAACGAATGCGGTTTAGATGCCAGTCTAGTCGGTTAATATCTAAATAATGCACGGTCGCCTCGACCAGATCCAACGGAGAATCTGTAATGTGATCGATCCCGACTTGTCATCTGGGTTAGAGGCGTTTTCTCGCCGACACAGTGTGGCTTCCCTGTGTCTCTTCCACAAATACTTTCACAGCTTCTGCTCCGATGAACTGGTATCCCATATATATGAATTTCCTCGAGCCATAAAATTAGCATCCAGGTCCCAGCCTTTTACTGTGAAACCGATAAATTGTAAACGCAAATTCTACTCCGGCAGTTTCTATTATCGCACTTCCCGCCTGTAGAATTCCATTCTCCATACTTGCTTTCCCGACAGCTATAATCTCCAAGAATTTAAATGTAAAGTAAATGGTCAATAGTCAACTTCTGTCTCACTAACTTACATCCTCTCTCTCATGCTTTTTCTCCGTCCACCCAACTCTCATCATTATTGTCTTCCCTCTCATACTCTCTTCCTGACACCCCCTGTAACCTGTCACTCTTTCTCATAACTCTCCTCGTATGTAACGCCCTGCACAACAATGGCAGTCAATTGCCTTGCTTGGTGCCATACGATTATAAAAAAAAACGTATCGAGTACTCTTTAAAAAGTTACTCACTACAAACAGTGAACTGTTAACGCATTAGTTTGTGCTACATCTAATATATATATATATATATATATATATATATATATTAATCATTTCACCCCGAGCAAGGTAGAAACGCCACTGATGTGCAGGGGGTTACATAAATATAAAAAGATTAATTAGAAAAGAGTAAGGAGTACAAGCTAGTTAGAAAGGAACAATAGAAAGCTGAGAAAGCAGGTGCAATGACAGATACATAGGTGGAGAGAAAGTGAAGGTTATACAGGGGAGGGGAGAGAGCTAGAGTCCAGTGGTTAGTAGATGAGTATTAACTTTGCATTTAAATTTCTGGAGGTTGTAGCTGTCAGGAAAGCAAGAATACGGGAGTGAGTTCCACAGGTGGGAAGTGCGAGAGAAGAAGCTGCATGAGTAAAATTGTCGTCTGCATTTGGCTAACCTGACTGTGAATGGGTGGGACCCAGTTGCCAGTCTGGTTGCACGGGTAAACACCTGTTGAGGAGGCATCAGTGACTTAAGCTCATCCGAGCAGAAGCCATGAAAGTATTTATAGAAGAGGCCACATTTCGACGATGGGAAAGTGGCTGCAGTCGAGTGGCCAGATCAGTACCTATCACATTACAGACTCTCCTTTGGAGCTTGTCAAGAACACTGAGGAGAACGGCAGGGGCACCTGACCATAAATGGCAGCAGTACTCCATGCACAGACGGATATATATATATATAGGTCTGGACAATCAAGAAAGCTTGTAAAGAAAATAGATGTCTTCAGGCAAAATTCGAATCTCGTCCCCTGGATTTGGGGGAATCTGTCAACTGATCTGAAGTGTCTTAGACCACTTGACCACAAAGGTTTTGCACTTAAACAAAGTTTGAATTAGAGCTTTGAACACTTGAGTTCTCGTTTTTTGCATGTTTGTTTTGTTTTGTTTTTTAGAAAATTCATATCTTCTCTGTTTTCGTATCCTAATGTAAACAAATACAATTTATTCACGAAATGTCACGAAATGGATTAATTTATTTCTTTAAATATTATTTTTGAGTAGATACACTGTTTTTAGTTTGTGTTTTGTTCAAAATTTAAACAATATATATATATATATACCGGCCTGAATTTTCGAGAAATCTTGTAAAGAAAATGTGCATCCCCTAACACACACACACACATATATATATATATATATATATATATATATATAAAATAGAAACACACAACTTAAACGATCAGTAAATGATTGCATCATCAAATCAATATATGAACAGTTCGAAAAAAATGGCATAGATCAAAGGTACTTACATATTTTATTACTATTCTCATTGTAATTTTACACAGTCCTGTATTCTTGACTATCTACGTTCGAAGCAAATGGCTTTCTCGGATATATTGTACTACACTCCTTGTATGCATTGCACCAAGGGTCAGGGGAAGGCGTACCAGAAATATAGGATGCAGATGCTGAAAAATATGCACTTCTGAAGTTGTTGATTGATATTATACTGCTGAAAATGCTTCTTCTTCTTCTTCTTCTATGTCCCCCGTACCTTCAGGACGTAGGCGGTCATGGCCCTCCACGTCTCCCTATCCCTGGTGGCTCTTAGCACGCCTTCTCCTGTTACAACATGCAACCCTCGTTCCATCATCCACCCGATTAGATCCTTCAGATATGTTATCCCCTGCTTTCCTTTGTTTCTTTTTCCGTCTATCTGGCCTGTTAGTATCAGGTTCTCTAAGCCCTCCTTCCTCATTGCATGTCCCAGGAACTTCAGTTGTCACTTCCTGATGTTCAGCATTCATTTCATTTTCTTTTCCATCATTTGAAAGACCTCAACTTTGCTACATGCTCGGTCCATTATATTCGCAGCATCCTTCTGTAGAACTGAATTTCAGTTGCTTCAATTTTTTCTTCATCCTTGATATTGTCCAGCATTGACTGCAATATTGAAGAAGCAATGCACATCGCCTAAATAACGTTCCCCAAAGAGATTGAAAGATTTTTCTAAATAATATTCCATAAATGATTAAAATTTCAAATTGAACCCTTTATTTATTTCATGGAAGCATACTGTTCTCGTTCCACGAGGCATGCCGCTTCCATATGCCTGAATAAAGAATTCAGTTAGAAATTCAAATCCCCTGACGAATGTCGGAACGTTCAAAGGCCAAAATGTCGTGAATATGGCAACAATTATACGGACAACAGTGTAAATAAATATTTACACTATCGTGACTTACGTTTTTATCTCGGAGTATATACATAGCCACAGAAACAAACGAAATTTTAGAGAGTTTAGTTACTAAATAAAAATTACTGAAACTAAGATATCTAGAAGAGGCATGGCAGATGAAACTAGAACAATCTATTGCGATGAATAGTTCGGTTCGAAATTTAAATCATCTGAAGAAAGCCAGGGTATTAAACGGCCAAAACCTATGAATATGACCACTACGAGTAAGACAACAGCCCGAACAATGTAAATAGTGTAAATAATTACAATACCTCATAATATAAATTTAGACAGATAACAAAAGGTGTATTTCTGCATTTGTTTTATTTTTCTTGCTACAGGCTCACTGCGGTCTATCATTGTTGCCATTTTAATGCGTCAATAATGGATATCATTTAAAGTAACTTATAGTCAAAAACCAGATCTCTGAATGACTGTAATTCATTTTAAACCGTACGCTTAATAATGTTTTGGTTGTTTTGTTTTTATGGCATATCAACCTCGGCGGGTCATTTATTGCCAACTAAAATTTATTTATTTATTGCTGGTAATACCTTTTTCTTTCAACAATTTATTGTTGTTTTTATATAAGTTTTGTGTCTAGTAATACTTTTTTCTTTTCGAGTATCAAGATTCATTGGGATTTGTATTTAAGGGCAGGGTCCCCAAGACCTACCCTGTTTTTTTAACCCATAACTGGAGGGAAGGGACGATGAATACCTTTCCCAAGGGTACCAGTACATAAGTGAATGCAGGAGATTCAACTGGAATTCGAACCTGGCTCACCGATTTCTCTTTCAGAGCCGATATCCACTGCACCACAACGCACATCCGTCACTAAACACTTACAGCACCTGTTATTCCCAAACGGTCACTCAACTAAGTACTGACCAGGCTCAATGTTGCTTTATTCGGTGATCGAGCGAGAACTGGTGTATTCAATGTGATATGGCCGTAAGCACACACAAACGTCACTAAACACTTACAGCACCTGTTATTCCCAAACGGTCACTCAACTAAGTACTGACCAGGCTCAATGTTGTTTTACTTCGGTGATCGAGCGAGAACTGGTGTATTCAACGTGATATGGCCGTAAGCCTTAATATTGTCTCATTTGAAAAGTGTAATAACTTTATTTTCAGTTACTTATGCAATGCATATATTTTCAATTCTATGTTTCTTCAGGGAGGTGGGCAATCCTGCTTCGCTGTATATTGATTTCGTTATTATTTATGAATTGCCATGTCTTGTGTAAAAATAATGGTGTGGTTTCTCGTTAGATACTTCGGTCTTTGAAATGTGTACGTCTCTTAATTCAGAGTTCAGTCAACCTCTTTTTTTAATTGATAGCTGGAATCAAGAAATTCCGCAAAGGCAATTGTGTGAAATGGAACGCAAAATAAAAGGTTTTGATATGAACTCGATTCCACATCCTGTACTCAATTCACAATATATCAACATGGATACGCGTAGTTGCACTTTCCAAATCTGTTTGCTTTTATCCGCTGCGCTAATAGTCGGTTCTTTCAGCGTTTTGCGCATATCAATGGCCGTTGCTAAATAAACATCTGCTGCGTTCTGTATCTAATTACTTCATCTAATTTGTCTTGCATATTTAGCTTTGTGCACCTGCAAAAAATTGCATTCTGAGAATTTAATTTGAAAAAGCAATGAAAACGTTGAGAAATTTTATTTGCTATCCATTTTTATTATTCATCGATACATATTTTTCTTTTATCGAAAATTAAAATCAGTGTTTTGAACTCAAAACAGTATTTTGGAATAAGAACAAAAAATTAAATGTTTTTATAGGTGTGTGTATATATATATATATATATATATATATCCATATTGCATTTGGGTGAAATGTGTTCACTTTTTTGTCAGTTTGCAATGGTCTGCATCTCCGTTGAATGAGGTATCTCTTTTTCGATGTTGTGTTCTTTCATTTAACGACATTTCCCTCCTCCATAATGCGTTTATGATGTCGTACATCATTTTACGAGACAACAATCAAACTGAAATTACAAACGGGTAATATCGTGTTGCGTTAGATTTCATAAGGACATTTGTCCGTTTTTCCGCTTGACTCAACAGACAGACAGACGTTCTGTCCGCTTTTATGCTTGACTCGACAGACAGACGTTTTGTTCGTTTTTCCGCTTGACTCGACAGACAGACGTTCCGTCCGCTTTTCCGCTTGACTCGACAGACAGACGTTCTGTCCGCTTTTATGCTTGACTCGACAGACAGACGTTTTGTTCGCTTTTCCGCTTGACTCGACAGACAGACGTTCCGTCCGCTTTTCCGCTTGACTCGACAGACAGACGTTCTGTCCGCTTTTATGCTTGACTCGACAGACAGACGTTCCGTCCGCTTTTCCGCTTGACTCGACAGACAGACGTTCTCTCCGCTTGACTCGACAGACAGACGTTCTCTCCGCTTGACTCGACAGACAGACGTTCTTTCCGCTTGACTCGACAGACAGACGTTCTTTCCGCTTGACTCGACAGACAGACGTTCTTTCCGCTTGACTCGACAGACAGACGTTCTTTCCGCTTGACTCGACAGACAGACGTTCTTTCCGCTTGACTCGATACATTTTTCTTTTCGAGTATCAAGATTCATTGAGATTTGTTTTTTAAGGGCAGGGTTCTCGCTCGAGTTAAATAACATAGTAGGACTTGGGGACCCTGCCCTTAATAACATATCCCAATGAATCTTGATCCTCAAAAAGAAAAAAGTGTTACTAGACACAAAACTTATATAAAAACAACAATAAACTGTTGAAAGAAAAAGGTATTACCAACAATAAATAAACCAATAAAAAATGTAGTTGGTAATAAATGACCCGCCGAGGTTGATATGCCATAAAAACAACCAACCAACAACTTCGAGAATTTAAGCGTAGAAGATTGGCAGTTAGACCTCTAGTTATTTTACTGCTTAGATCTCGAGATTTTACCGTAAATTCTCATAGTCCTATCTCACCTTTCTAGCATTTATTTTTTCCCAATGTGTCTCTTGTCAAAGACGATCTTCTAAAATCTAAATGCAAGGTATACTTTTTCTTTGTATTGTCTTCTCTACTCAGCAAGTTTTTTTTCATATACAGAAACCATTTTGTTTCAGGGGCTTCATTGCTTAGCTTGGGGTCAGTCAGTTGTCACTGTCATCCGTAATAAACGTTTGGGCGATCATGTCTCGAAAGAGACTTGACTGACTGAGCAGAAGATAATCCCGCAGTAGGTTGCCATTGCTTTCTGCGGTAAATTTGAACACAGTCTATCCGATTATTTGACTCATAGTTGGAGGTTGAAAAGATGTATTATATTACTATGTAGTAATGTGGGGGGTCAGTTTATTACTTCATGGCAACATAAACTGATCCCTCACTTTATGCCCAATAGAAGCCTTAACCTTGTTTTCAACTATTATATTCCGTCAGTCAGTTGTGCCATACGTGATACACGCTTTGGGTGATCAGGTCTCAAAAGACCATAAGCTACAGGAGTGACCCCCGACGCACAAAGAACACGCACCCTATAACGCCTACACACTGCCAACTATCACCATATAATGATCATGAGTAATGTTTTCTTCTGGGGACATTCTGAACTTGAGTCATCTTCAAGACAAATTATCTTTTACTAAATTCATCTGCCTGTTTTTGCACTGTTGATAAACCTGGAGCGTTATCTTCTAATGGGACGGTTATGGTGGCATGAATGTTGGTTGGTTCGTTGTATTGTTTTTATGGAATATTAACCTCGGCGGGTCATTTATTGCCAACTAATTTTTTTTATTGCTGGTAATACCTTTTTCTTTCAACAATTTATTGTTGTTTCATATAAGTTTTGTGTCTAGTAATACTTTTTTTTCTTTTCGAGTATCAAGATTCATTGGGATTTGTTCTGTTTTTCTAGGGCAGAGTCCCCAAGTCCTTTCCTTGTTATTTAACCCATAACTGGAAGGAAGGGACGGATTAACAACCTTTTCCAAGGGTACCGGTGCTTAAGTGAATGCAGGGTATTCAACTGGAAATTGAATTCGGCTCACCGATTTCTCTTTCCGAGCCAATATCCACTGCACCACAGTCACTAAACGCTTACAGAACCGGTGTATTCAACGTGATAGGCCGTAAAACGCATGAATGTAGCTGTAGGCTAAATCATTTTTCTGATAATTCTTGATAGCACCACCATTTCTAGTTTTGTCCATTTTCAAGGTAAATCGCTAATAATTAGTTTGGAAATCTTCTTTCGAGAGTCAAATGTTTGTTTACCTGGAAATAAACAACGCATTTAAAAATAATATTAAGAAGTAGAGTTAAAATTAAAACAGTCAAGGTTTCACTGCTTTAGCATTTCTCTTTCATATTCAGCCTAGGAACTTTTTAACCCACCCTCGTAGTGGTCATTCGCGCCATTGTGTTCTCAGTCTGACTTGTTATTCAACTACTAGCAGGATAGCCCGGCGTTGCTCGGGTGTAATGAAAGCTTTAAAACTAATCCATGGTCCTGGAGCTCAGACTCAGCCTAAAGAATATTTGAAACAATAAAATAATTGCGACAATTTACTAATCGCACCTAGTATATATATATATATATATATATATATATATATATATATATATATATATATATATTAATAGTATAGCCCGGCGTTGCTCGGATGTAATGAACGCTTTAAAACTAATCCATACTCCTGGAGCTCAGACTCTTTGGACGTTGGCATAAAACACTAAAAAGCAATAGTTGTTTCTAGTTAAAGCGAAACCGTAGACTGAAAGAAAAATGAATGGATGTAAGTCAAATTTTGATTTCATGGTATTGATATCAAAGAAGTTTTTTTCGTCGTAAACTGAATTTTGAAGACTAAATAAGTCCTCTGAGTAATAAATGGTATCATGGCTGAGACTAAGAACTACAATTATACCCACTTAGAGCCAAACCCGAAGCAAAAGCTAAAATAAAAGCGGTGAAAAAATACAGACATACAGGCAGATAAACAGACACACACACAAACATCTTGCCTTTTATATATATATATATATATATATATATATATATATATATATATATATATTATCGATTTTCTGCACTATTGTAAGAACTGCGACCTTGAAACTTCTGAGTATTTTTTCTAATATCTTTGTCTATGAGTGTATCAAATTTGGTTAAAATCGGACCACTCCTTCTATAACCCGATTTTTTCGATTATCGATTTTCGATATTTATCGGAGGTACCTCAAAACAAAACCTAGCTAAGAACACTCGCAGACGTTTATAGTACAACTGTGTAAATTTTCAAGCAAATCGGTTCAGCCATTTCGGAGTCTATAGGTAATTGATACACATACACACACAGACAAAGTGTCATTTATAAATAAGTTTAGATATTAAAACCTTCAGGAATATACCGGTATGATTGACAACGTACAATATTCCTAAAGATACGTGTTAGGACCATCTTTTGTCACAATAATTACTTTCTTTCGTTTCTCTCTCAGTCTTCCTTTTCAATGATTTAGCAAAACACTTAAGTTTTTGTTTGTCAACCCAGACTGCTCTTTTTGTGCCGATCTTACGGTTAATGTCGTGCGTCTCAGAATGGTGTTTCCATGCCAACTAGTAATGACCTAGAAGCGGTTGTCATCACCTACGGTTTTATTTACAGAAGAAATTATATACATGTCTGCAAGAAATCCACGCACTTCACCCAACGTCTTAAAGAACGAAATAGACGCTGCAATAAATGATTTAACTACAAACGGCTCAAATAAGTAAAAACGTGAGACATCGACGCTGAAATTTTTATCGAATGTTTTCAAACGAACTGAACCTATATGTCCCTGACGTTAAATACGGTACTGTTATTTACGTACCTATAAACATTAATGGGTATGTTTTGATCCTCATAAATACGTTGACGACTATTGTGAGTGGGGGTTATATTGCCCTTTATCGATTGACATCGCTCAGCGGCAATTCTAGCATTGTCGGACTCTCTGTCTTCGAGCAGAAAATATCCCAGCCGAGGTTCCGCCGAAGGGTAGGGACTCGTCTGGGGAATATTAGACAATTTTTGCCCGAGCTATATAACTCGGATTACCCAAATTAAAATTTCCTTGTGCCGCATCTTGTCTCAAGTGGTGAGGCAGATAACTATCTATATTGTTGTCTAGCGATATAAGAATCCATTTTCATTCGGCTTGGACCTATAACGAATCAATAAGACCTCCGAAGCTTTACCCCTCCCTCGGGATGTGGCTGAGTTTATATACCCGACGCTTAAGGCATCCCCAAAAGAGGTCGTGCCGTGGAAGGTTTTGAATTTTTCTACAGTACTACCGATAAACTTACCTAAAAACTGACCTTGTGTCAAATATGTTGCGTCGAGGGAACAACGATAAACATCTATATATATATCTATATATATCTATATCTGTCTAGCAGTCCAACACTTGCAGTTTTTTATCTATTTAACTCATTTGATGAGTATTGTATTTTGTTTATGTTAAACTCCATTCAATATACTTGCTTTCCTGACGGATACAACCTCCAAGAATTTAAATGCAAAGTCAATTCCCATCTTTTATCCACTTAACTCCAGCCCTTTCTTCATCACCCTGTGTATGTTGTTCTTTTTTTTCTCTCTCTACCTTCCTGTATTAACATGCTTCTCTTACTCTTTCTCTTTCACCCCCTGTAGCTGATTCGTCTTTGCCTTCACTTTCCTCTGTCTGAAACGTTAAATCTCTTATGTAGCCCTCTGCACATCAGTGGCGGTACTGCCTTGTTTGAGGTGAAATGATAAAAACTAAAAATTACTTTTTCATTTTTCAACCACCGTTTTAGTTATTCAGTAACATTTAAGGTTACAACAAGTACGAAATAATTTGTGCCAATATAATTACCATTCGATGTGCGATAATTGTTTTTTTTTTTTTTAATGTTTAACAATTATACATATCCTATTTCTGGTAGTACTGAAATTGACTGGTCATTTGAAGAAAAAAAGGAAAGAATTTTGACGCGGGTAGATACTTTCTGCATATTATCATTCAATCGAGCTCTCTAAAAACACGGACATTTGTTAGAATCTAAAAATATTGGTATTTGTATCTTTCTGGAAGTTCTTATCTTATACATCCTCTAAATCTAAATCTAAACTTATATATAAATGGAACTTTGTCTGTGTGTATGTGTGTGTGTGTGTGTGTCAGTTACCTATAGACTCCGAAACGGCTGAACCGATTTGCTTGAAAATTTACACAGTTGTACTATAAACGTCTGCGAGTGCTCTTAGCTAGATTCTGTGTCGAGGTACCCCCGACAAATATTGAAAATCGATAATCGAAAAAATCGGGTCATAAAAGGAGTAGTCCGATTTTAATCAAATTTGATGCACTCATAGACAAAGACATAAACAATATTCAGAAGTTTCAAGGTTGCAGTTCTTACAATAGTGCAGAAAATCGATAATATATATATATATGTTATGTCGGGAGTTAGAATAAATAACTCAACAACAGGAATAGGTTAATTGTTGTATTCCGTGAAAATAGTATTTACAAAGGTTATTAGTATCCAATACAAGAATAAGGGTTAATCGTCTCAACCGTCGTAAGACGTAGTATGAGCAATGGGTACTTCCGGGTCGTTACCGGAAGTCTACGACTGACTTGTCGATCGGCTGCTCGGCACACTCTCGTTACGTAGATGCCACCATTACTTTACATAGTAATGGAATAGTCCATTATAGCCGAATAGGCGCTGGCGTCCCAACAATATATATAAGACAAGATGTTTGTGTGTGTGCCTGTTGTCTGTATTTTTTTTCTGCCCTTATATTTTAGTTTTTGCTTCGGGTTTGGCTCGAAGTAGGTATAATTGTAGTTCTTAGTCTCAGCTATGATGCCATTTACTCAGAGGACTTATTTAGCCTTCAAAATTCAGTTTACGACGAAAAAACTTATTTGATATTGATGCCTGGAAATCAAAATTTGATTTACATCCAATCATTTTTCTTTCAGTCTACGGTTTCGCTTTAACTGGAAACAACTATTGCTTTTTAGTCTTTCGTGCCAAAGTCCAAAGGGTCTGAGCTCCAGGAGTATGGATTAGTTTTAAAGCTTTCATTACACCCGAGCAACGCCGGGCTATACTGCTAGTATTGTTATAACGGGAGATTGAAGGTTACGGGTTCGTATCGTGTCGTGGCCATCAATATAACGAGAGGTTGTTATGGAGGAAAAAAATATTTTACTGTTTGAATTTTCCCCGTTATGGACTTAACTATATCGTCCTTCACGGGCATAATATAATAGCTCAATGGAAAAACTGAGACATGCTTTATGATCAGTGAGCGTTTTGTAATGCTACGTCGCACACAAAGTTACATATATACACATGATATACAGAGGGAAATTATAATATATTTGCACTAAAAGCTGATGTGTAAGAACGTGGAACGTTAGTTGTAATATTGCCCCAAAACTGGAAGTGCGGCAGTTTGTTTGTGAACTTAGTTAACCCTGGAAAACTAAACATCAATTAAAGTTACCCAACTAATAAACATGGGTATATCATACCTGATTTTGAAAATATAAAAAAATATTAAATATAAATCATTATTTGAAATATTTTACATGCGGGCACTTCAAAATTAGTACTTTGAGTTAACATTAATAGGAACTGAAAAACATTATTTAGTTAAGAAAATTAGGTACTGAAAATTTAATTAAATTGTAATTAAAATGGCATCACCACTATACCCATGGTTAGTGTTCTATATAGTGTTCTATATACGCATGGTTAGTGTTCTATATAGTGTTCTATATACGCATGGTTAGTGTTCTATATAGTGTTCTATATACGCATGGTTAGTGTTCTATATAGTGTTCTATATACGCATGGTTAGTGTTCTCAAGTAAAACTATTTTTTTTTTCTGCAAGGCATATCTCTGTGGTCAAGAAACATATTTCTCCGTAGGCTCTACATTAAACGGTGAGTAACAAAGGGGAAGCTTAATATTTTTCGAAGGGACAACTAGCGGTTTCTCTATGAACTTGGTTAGACCAGCTGATTTTTTTTCTTCTTGCAACTCTTCTTCGTCATTTTATCCGCTGACGTATTTCGCCTGTTTTTACGTGACCTTCGTATGACGATCTCAACGAATTGTATATTTATGTTATATTTAAGCTCTGTTGAAAAATATCTCAAAATATGAAGTGATAATAGGACGTTTCGACTGGCATGGATTGAGAGAGAAAATATGGGAAAAGGAGCAGTAGAAATAAATAGGCCAAGAGAAACAGGATGCATCCGATAAACAACAGGGATAAAAGTGAAGGAGAAGGTATGGGTGTGGGAAAAAGAAAATAGTGAATTGGTGGTTGTTGGAACTTATAGACTGCGAGATAAAAAAAAAATGGAAATGCGGAAATTGAAAACATGATAGATATGACCAAGAGAAAGAAAGGACAGATAGAAATGTATAGGTTGACTAATGTTTCGTTTGACAAAGAGAAAGAGTCACGAACTAGTGGTTGTTGAAAAATACAAAATTACGTAGAGATACAGTTCTGACTGCAGACACGGAAAGGAAACTACAAGGCCCCCTACAGAAGGTAGCTGAAGAGTGACAAAAAAAAAAGACTACAAATAGATTGCAAAGAAACGGAATGCATGGTCTTCATCAAAAAGAGCAACCCAAAATGCCAAATACAGTTGAGGGATACTAAAATCAAGCAGGTACAAAAATTTAAATACCTGTGAAGGGTTCTAACAGAAGACGGAAAGTGCGACACAGAGATCCGAAGGCGAATTGGTATGGCGAAGGAAGCATTCCAGAAGTTGAGTAACGTATTAAGAAACAGGACAATTTCGCTAGAAACAAAGAAGAGGGTACTGGATTGCTATGTTATGTCGGTTCTTCAATATGGCAGTGAATGTGGACAATATCATCAAAGATGAAGGAACAACTTGAATCAAGTGTAATGTGGTTCTACCGAAGGATGCTGCGGATATCATGGATCGAGCATGTGAGCAATTGAAAGGTGGAAACAAAAAGTAAATGACACCTAAAGTCTCTGTCACATGCAATGAAAGGATGGAGGGCTTTGAGTGCATGATGAAATTTGTTTGGCCTTGAAAAATATTGCCTCTACTGTAATTGTATCAGATTTTTATCATACCCAGTCTCTGACTGTCGATTAGTTGTCCCAGGACCATTTTCTGCGATGAACGCTACTCCAAGAAAGCGCACGAAAAATTGTAACGCTGCACGCACACACTGGCGAGCCTTAAATAGAGATCGTGGATATTGTTGATGTCAGCCTTTCAACTGTCAATTGCGTCATCAAGGCAAAGAAACAGACTAGATCTATCAGTTCAAAACGTAAAGTAAATGTGGCCGGAAGAGAAAAACAACGTCAACAGAAGACTTATACGTGACCAGGGAAAGTGTGAAAGATCCTTCGAGACATTGTTCCTTTTGCTTCAATTAATATGCACAAGGGTGTATATGGTTTGATGAAGATAAAAATAAAAAGTTATTCATCAACAGACTCAGACAACATTAGAAGTTACTGTCAAAAATTGTATATGGACAGCGTGTAAGGGAGGAATTAGTGCTGATAGAAAAGTATGGACCGTGTGAGGGTGAGGTGGAAAGTTATGGACTGATGAAGTGCGTGTGTACGTGTAAAAGTGAAAGCCATTGAGAAATATCGGTAAAAAGTCGAAAAATAGATAAAGAACCAATTTCAGACTATGTCTGCGAGTCTCAAGCCTTGAATTGGTCTAATAACATGATTGATTAAGTCAATCAAACCACATGACCGACTGTACAAGAAGCAAGCAGAATAGAATTGCGCGGACAATTCGATGCTAGGCCGACTGGTTGGAGATGGCCGGCCCGTTCATTCGTTACTGCGTACGATAAATTTAAATATAAATCACATGATTACCGGAAAACATTTACAAACAGTGAAATATTTTCAGAAGACTCGGAAACGCTTCTCGTGAAGAAACGTTGGAGGGTGGAGTGACAAATAATTCCCCAAAAATTACTTCAGAGAAAAATGTATCACAAATGAGAATTTAGGGTTCTGCGTACGTTAGAAGTTTTAATTTTTTATATTTCTTTGTGTAATGTTTCCTTTTTTCTTTAACAATTTTTATGCCTCCCAGAACTACCCTACAAATGCGGGTGTACCCCAAGGCTCTATCTTAGGTCCTACGCTCTTTCTAATCTATATCAATGATCTCCCCGATGCCATAAGATCACGAGTAGGCATGTACGCCGATGATACCACAGTTTACTCTCGCCTCGATCAAAAATCTGGTGTTGGTGACAAGGCGAACCTCGCTGCCGAGCTTGAGAAGGACCTCCAATCCGTGGTGGATTGGGGTAAGAAATGGCTCGTAAAATTCAATTCTTCCAAAACGAAGCTGTTGTCAATTAACCACCACAGACAACCGCACCTCCCTCCATGGAACAGGCTTGCCTCCCAGAGAGTAAAACATTACGCCTGCTTCGCCTGACACTCTCAGCGGACCTCAAGTGGAATGACTACGTCGAATCCATTACTAAATCCGCAGCTACGAAAGTCGGCTCTCTGTGCAGGGCCCAGAAATTCTTTCCGCCTGAATCTATCCTGTAATTATATAAATCCACCATCCGCCAGTGTATTGAGTACTGCTGCCACATCTGGTCGGGTGCTCCTTCTATTCTCTTCGGGGTTCTTGACAAAATACAGCGAAGAATCTGTAATGTGATTGATACCGACTTGGCTGACCGCCTGCAGTCTCTCTCTCACCGGCGTGACGTGGCTTCCCTGTGCCTCTTCTATAAATACTTTCATGGCTTCTGCTCTGACGAACTTAAATCACTGGTGCCCCCTAGATGTGAATTTGCACGAGATACTAGATTGGCAACTAGGCCCCACCCTTTTACAGTGAAACCGATGAAATGTAACCGCAATTTCTACTCCAACAGCTTCCTTCCTCGCACTTCCCGCCTGTGGAATTCCCTACTGCATGCTTGCTTCTCCGACGGCTACAACCTCCAGGAGTTTAAATGTAAGGTCAATAGACACCTCCTAACACACTAACTCACACCCACTTTCTCCAACCCTCTCCCTATATACATCCTAAGTCGTCTATCACCCTCCTTCTGACATTTCCTATACCCAATCCCTCTATGTAAACCGCTGCGCTATAGTGGCAGTGGAATGCCTTGCTTGGGGGTGACACGATTACAAAAAAATATGTGTTCTTTAATGTGGCAGTGAAATCTGGACAATCTCATCAAAAACGGAGAAACTTCAAAGGACCCAAATGTGAATCTACAGAAGGATGGTGAGATTATCATGGATCGAACTGGACAATATCCTCGAAAATGATAACAAAACTGGAAGCAGCGGAAATGTGGTTCTACAGAAGGATGCTGCGGATATCGTGGACCGGGCATGCAAGCAACGATGAGGTGTTGGAAAGAATGGCAACGAAAAGGATATTGATACTGAGCATCAGGAAGAGACAACTGAAGTTCCTGGGACACGCAATGAGGAAGGAAAGCCTGGAGAACCTCATACTGACTGGCCAGATAGAAGGAAAGAGAGACAGGGGAAGGCAGCGGATAACATATTTGCAGGACCTGATCAGGTGGATGACGGAACGGAGGTTGCCAGGAGTAACAGGAGCAAACATACTGGGAGCCACAAGGGATAAGGAGACGTGGAGAACCATGATCGCCTAAATCCTGAAAGGACAGGGCACACAGAAGAAGTAACGAAAAGGGAACAGATATTTAATATCAGAGAAAAGACAGCTGAAGTTTCTGGAAAATGTAAGATAAAAAAGGGCTGGATATTAGAGCGGGGTCTAACAAGGGGTTACCGGAGAATGCGTCCTAAGATACTAGGGATAGAGAGATGTAGAAGGTCATGACCTCATTGTTCTTAAAGGGACACGGCACGTAGAAGATAAAGAAGAATCTATTTTCTTTTACCGTTCCTCTGCTCTATTAGTAAATTCTTATTTTCTTCATCTGTCTATCTCTCTCTTAGCTATGAATTTCGTCTCTTTATAGTCTTTTCCCGTTTACTTGTCTCTCCCTAACTCGACAATCTTTCTTTTTACTGCGAAATGGTGAATGAAAGAGAGGAAATGTTACTTCTTTCTTTGATACCGATTCAACTTTTTCATTCATGCAATCTGCTGTTTCGTTCGTGAAATGTAATGCTTCCAAAACGAAGCTGCTTCTATTAACCATCACAGACAATCGTTCCTACCCCACATTAGCATGCATCAGGCTAGTCTCCCTGAAAACAAAACACTGCGCTTCCTCGGGTTAACTCTCACAAATGACTATATAGAATCCATAGCTAAATCCGCTGATAAAAAATTCGGTTCTCTGTATAGGGCCAGAAAGTTTTTCGCGTGTGAAACAATCTTGCACACATATAAATCTACCATTTACCCGTGCATCGAATACTGCTGCCATATCTGGTCGGCTGTTCCTGCTATCCACATAGGTGTCCTTGACAAAATCCAACGGAGAATCTGTAATGTCATCGATCCCGACTTGGCAGCTCAGATACAGTCACTTTCTCAACTGCGCAATGTGGCTTCCCTGCGTTTCTTCTACGAATACTTTCACAGCTTCTGCTCCGATGAACTTAGCTCATAAATGACCCCTATATATGAATTTACTCCAACCACAAGATTAACAAGTAGGTCCCACCATTTTACTGTAAAATCATAAAATGTAAACGCAAATTCTCCTCCAGCAGCTTCTTTTCTCGCACTTCCCGCATGTGGAATTCGCTTCCATTTACTTGCTTCCCCGACAGCTACAATCTCCAAGAATTTAAATGTAAACTCAATAGTCTTCTCCTATTTCACGAACCTGCATCCTCTTTCTCATGCTCCTTTCCCTGTCCACTCTACTCTCATCAGTATTCTCATCCTTCCCTTACACACTTCCTGACACCCCCTATAACCTGTCACTCTTATAACTTTCATCCTATGTAACCCCCTGCAAAATTGTGGCAGTAAAATGACTTGCTTGTGGCGATAGGATTATAAAAAATAAAATTCACTCATTGAATTTTACTTATTTCTCTTCTTGTGTTTGGTGGTTCTCCATACCAGTCAAGTATTCAGTTACTCTCCCACTTCATCTGACAATCGGTTGTATTTCTTCGGTGTGGCATTCGTTTGTTCCCCACCCTCAGTGTGGCATTATATATATATATATATATATATATATATATATATATATATATATGTGGGTGGGTGGCATAATGGTATTGGCATAGAAAATGGAATTGGCCAGGTGAATTCAAATTCTCTCCAAAGCTGTTGAGTTTACTTCATGCCATTGTCTTTTGGAAAAGCATGAAATGCTTTTCCTAGGCATGAAAAGCATGAATTTACCCATCTCTAAACTATAAGTATATAGGAAAGACTCATCAACAGAAGAAACCAATCTGGGAGAATTCCAAACTACTATGAACATGTCATGGCAATAGAAGAGCCATTTATAAACTTTGGTAAAGTCCAAATTTTATAGTGGGTCAAGGAAAAAAAAAAGATCCCCAGTGTGGCATTCGGTTGTTCCCCACCCTCAGTGTGGCATTCGTTTGTTCTCTATCTCCAGTGTGGCATTCGGTTGTTCCCCACCCTCAGTGTGGCATTCGTTTGTTCTCTATCCCCAGTGTGGCATTAGGTTGTTCCCCACCCTCAGTGTGGCAGTCGTTTGTTCTCTATCTCCAGTTTGGCATTCGGTTGTTCCCCACCCTCAGTGTGGCATTCGTTTGTTCTCTATCTCCAGTGTGGCATTCGGTTGTTCCCCACCCTCAGTGTGGCATTCGTTTGTTCTCTATCTCCAGTGTGGCATTCGGTTGTTCCCCACCCTCAGTGTGGCATTCGTTTGTTCTCTATCCCCAGTGTGGCATTAGGTTGTTCCCCACCCTCAGTGTGGCATTCGTTTGTTCTCTATCTCCAGTTTGGCATTCGGTTGTTCCCCACCCTCAGTGTGGCATTCGTTTGTTCTCTATCTCCAGTGTGGCATTCGGTTGTTCCCCACCCTCAGTGTGGCATTCGTTTGTTCTCTATCCCCAGTGTGGCATTAGGTTGTTCCCCACCCTCAGTGTTGCAGTCGTTTGTTCTCTATCCCCAGTTTGGCATTCGGTTGTTCCCCACCCTCAGTGTGGCATTCGTTTGTTCTCTATCTCCAGTGTGGCATTCGGTTGTTCCCCACCCTCAGTGTGGCATTCGTTTGTTCTCTATCTCCAGTGTGGCATTCGGTTGTTCCCCACCCTCAGTGTGGCATTCGTTTGTTCTCTATCTCCAGTGTGGCATTAGGTTGTTCCCCACCCTCAGTGTGGCATTCGTTTGTTCTCTATCCCCAGTGTGGCATTCGGTTGTTTCCCACTCTCAGTGTGGCATTCGTTTGTTCTCTATCCCCAGTGTGGCATTCGGTTGTTCCCCACCCTCAGTGTGGCATTCGTTTGTTCTCTATCTCCAGTGTGGCATTAGGTTGTTCCCCACCCTCAGTGTGGCATTCGTTTGTTCTCTATCCCCAGTGTGGCATTTGGTTGTTCCCCACCCTCAGTGTGGCATTCGTTTGTTCTCTACCTCCAGTGTGGCATTCGGTTGTTCCCCACCCTCAGTGTGGCATTCGTTTGTTCTCTATCTCCAGTGTGGCATTCGGTTGTTCCCCACCCTCAGTGTGGCATTCGTTTGTTCTCTATCCCCAGTGTGGCATTCGTTTGTTCCCCACCCTCAGTGTGGCATTCGTATGTTCTCTATCCCCAGTGTGGCATTCGGTTGTTCCCCACCCTCAGTGTGGCATTCGTTTGTTCTCTATCTCCATTGTGGCATTCGGTTGTTTCTCTCAATCTTGGAATCGCCATTCTTTTCTTTCCTCGAATATTAAAAGACTTTCAACTGAAAATTCCACAATATATTCATAACAATAGTGCTTGCTTTGATTTATGCAATCGTAGTTGGGACATACTTACGCGTATTTCCTACTTAATTTGCAATAGTGTCTTTCCTACGAATATTCTCTCTTTCATTCTTACTGGGCTGTATCTCGGTGTATTCAATTCTCATCCACAATTGGGCGATGTCTATACATATTCTCCTCATTTACAAATGGACCATTCCTATACGTCTTAACCTCTTTTATTCGCAAGTAGGTCATTCCAACATGTATTGCTTTGTATGCGCAAAGGATATACCTACGCCTATTCCCACTTTCATTCGGAAATACGTCATACCTTTCCTCATTTGCGATCGGGCCATACGTACACATATTACCTCCTTCATTGGCAATTATGGCATTTTTTTTTAATCGCATCACCCCGAGTAAGGCGTTAACGCCACTGATGTGCAGGGGTCTACGTAATAGTGAAAAGATTGGAAAAGAGAAAGCCGGAAACCACATCCTAAACAGGGAACAAGGGATGAGCCTCTTAACCTATTCAATAGACGTTGGTGGAGAGTGAACCGGGCGACAGACAGATCTATCTACTCCAATTATTTCTACACGCATTTCTTCTTTCATTTTCAATTTGGCCATACCTACACATATTCTCTCTTTCATACTCAGTCGGGTCATTCCTAGGCGTACTCCCTCTTTCGGTCACAATTAGGACCTAACTACGCGTATTCTCTGTTTTCGTCTCAGTCAGTACATACCTACGCACATTCCGGCTTTCCGTCTAAATCGGAACGTACCCACGCGTATTCCGCCTTTCCGTCTCAGTCAGGACGTACCCACGCGTATTCCGTCTTTCCATCTAAATCGGGACGTACCAACGCGTACTCCCTCTTTCAGTCTAAATAAGGACGTACTCACGCGTTTTCCTTTCTTTCGTCTCTATCGGAACGTACGCACGCGTATTCCGTCCCAGTCGGGACGTACGCATGCGTATTCCATCTTTCCATCACAATCGGGACGTACCCACGCGTTTTCTCTCCTCTTTGCTCTCCTCTCCTCATTCTTAATCGAGCCGTAACTCCGCATAATCCCTCGTTCATTCTCAAATTGGGTCGTACTTACCCGTATTATCTCATTTTCAATCGGGACATACCTACGCGTATTTCTTTTCTCGTCTTTTTTTTATTTCTCTTTCTATACATCGTATTTGCTCTTTCGCATTTTTTTTCTGTCTACATCTCTTTATTTGCTTTCATTCTATCTTCGTCGTCTTAGTCATTTGTTGGTAACTATTCTTCAAAATTATCTCTCTCAATTTTTCTATTATTTTTTTAATTCTTTTTCTTCGATTCTTAATCCGTACATTATCTTCTGCGCTAGAATGTCTCCATTTTTCTCTATTTTAGCTTCCTATTTTTAGGACGACTGCTTATTTCTGATTCTTGCTATATTTATCTCAGACTCTCCGTACACCCACCTCTTTCTCTCTCTCTCTCTCTCTCTCTCTCACACACACACACACACACACACACATTTTGTCTATGTTAATCATCTAGAGAAAAACCGTTTTCAAATTTTAACACTAATAACTTCTGCCGGCGCAAGGAAGGACATGAAACGGTCAGACAAGATAAAGGCTATTCAGAAACCATTTTAAACTGAATGCTCAGAGGAATATAAAATTCCGTTTCCAACATAATTCAGGCAGCAATTTAATCTTTCTTGTAAACGGTTTCTTGGCAAAGTTCTTCAGGCGAGAAACGACCATATAATTAATAACAAGTGTATTGACACCGGAGTAAATTACAAACTTTATGAGATTTTTTTTATTCTAATTAAGAAAATAGTTTATTTTTATTATTTATATTTTCAATGTTACTAGGCTATCTTGCTTGAGTTTAAATATAATTTTAACTATAATCTGCTCTGTGAATGTGCGCTGGTATATTCATTTGCGACGAGTTAGTGTTGAGAGAAAATAGGCTTTAATTCTTGCTAGAATTGATTTTTATACAGGGTTTGATGATTAAATTGAAGTCTAAATGCCGCAGAAGATGAAAATAACATTGAAATCACATTTTAAGAGATACAGTACTGTGCAAAGGTATTAAGACAAGAACTATTTTATCTTTTGAGGCATCAAAATAAAGTTTAAAATCACCCCTGTCCTAACATTTTTGCACACTACAGGTAGTGTGCAAATGTATTAGGACAGGGGCGACTTTCTTAAAAACCTCACTGAAATTCAAATACACGGTGAAAAGCCAAGTTAAATGCTAATAAATATTGATTATTTAAAACTAGTTTTAAAATAAATGTATTAAAAAGAAGTTATATTTAGTTTTTCCTATTTTCTATTAAACAAGTTATTTTGAAACTAGTCTATTGAACATCTATGGGATATTTTGGATAAAAAAAATTGATAAATCTAATGTTATTTCGCAAGACACACTTTGGGAACAAATACAAGCTGCTTGGCAGGAGATACCATTAGATATATTGAAGAAGCTTTTAATGTTAATGCCTGACAGAATGAATGCTGTGATCAAAGCAAAAGGCTATTATACTAAATATTAAATATATTTTGTAACAATTATTTTTTCTTGTTAAAGCATTTATTGAGTAAACCAAATAAAATTACTTTAATTAATTTTTTTTGTCAATATGCATAATAAAAGATAAAGTAATTATTGTCCTAATACTTTTGCACTGTACTGTATATTTACTAAAAGTACACCAAAATTACTCGAAATGCTAAGGGGTAAATTTATTCAATGCAACCGCCATTGTCGTCAGTAATTTCCTTCCGACGACTCCGTATCTTTTGGAATGTCTTCTTTATTTTGGTTAATGCTGATATAATTCATTTTCGGTGCTACAAGAAATTTCTTTTGGTCTTTCGCTCAAATGCACCGCATACATAATAATCTAAGTTGTGTTCTGGGTTGTTAGTTGGCCGGGTGTAAGTGGTGATGTGACATCGACAGCCATGACTGGGTTCTGCTTCTTGTTTGGCTCAGCGCAGACTCCTTTTGCCAGACAAGATCTTTCAGGCCTCTGTGTTGAGTCTGAGCCCATGTGGAAAGAGAAACGAAGGCATAGCATCACCATCAGTACTTCTCACTTCAAACACCATTGTAACAACCATTAGACTCCCCCAATTATTTCCGAATCCTCGCTATTCTCAGACTGGCACCCAACAACTGAAATGTTCGTACTGGAACTTCTGGCACGAATGCTAAGCAGTACAACATGTTTCCAAATTTCTGGTGGAGTAAACTGCGTCGTGGTGCTCCTTTTTTCTCAGACGGTGCTCAACTCACTCTATTATAACGTGCAGTCGACAAAATAAATAACAACGCGCAGGCCCAAAACTAAAAATATAAAATGTCGACAATTTTCTCTCAACACATTGCATATTTTCTGAATTTAAATATTTAACTCATCGTACTGTGTGGTCTATGAATTTGAAATTGTCTAGACATTCCTCACCGTAAACTGTATATCTTTGAGTAGATATCTCCTTTTGTTGTGCAGATAATTTAATGTCTATCGGCTTGAATGGGTTAAAGAAAGTACCTTGAAAAAAGTCATCAAACTTGTACTGATTTCTTAACGTAAGAACCCTCATACAAATCAAGTGTCTTTTACCATAATGACATTGTAAGCTATTAGAGCAAAACTTAACTTATTTATTTTATTCAAGAAATATATTTATCTGGCTTGGTTCAAATAGGGTAACTGAAAATTACATTGTGGTGGTGGCTAGCTGTGGGTCTGTGGTAAATATAACTTGGCTTGAAAGAAGTTTGAAAATGAAATACAGATTTGATTAATATCAGGAGAGACGTGATGTTAGTCATTAATTTCATTGTTTATAAAAACCATTCTCACTCAAAACCGTGTGTCCAATATTATCCAATAATTGTAATGCGGGTTTACAATTTTCTTTTTTCTAAATAATATTCTATTGCAGAACCATAGATTAGCAAGAACTTATCTTCTATATGCTCTATACTCTCCGGACATTGGTATTCATGGATCTCCACAAATTCATGTCTCGTGTAGCTCTTAGCAAGGCTTGTCAATATACTCCCTTTCACACTTCCTGTTTTGCCGTCCATTTACACAAACTAGTAAGGTAGGTTTTCGCAATCTTTTACTCCAGTTACCTTTACGTGAATATTAATTTCTTAAAGCCCAATTTCCTCATAATTTTCCGAAAAATATTCTCTTTCTTATTTTATTTACAATTATCCATTTTATTTCTGTTTTTTCTTATAATGAAGTCCAATTCTAACATATTCTCAACATCCATCTATAAAAATACGTTTCTTTTTTTCTCATGTTTTCTCATCAGTGAAAAGATTGATTCCTTGCTTACGGCTTACCAATCATAAATTTAGATTGTAAGAAGTTTCTGGTAATAATGATAATTTAGTGAAACAAATCTTACTAATTAACCCATAACTGGTATGCAAATAGGTGGATTCATATATTTCTCAAGTATATTTGTGCACGTGAATATAACGAACCCAACTGGAACTCGAGTATCTAATTAATAATGTAGATCTATTCCTTAACCCTCTGGCATATTCAAGCTTAGAGGACTTGGTATTCACAAGTGACCGCTCATCTAGGTACTGGTCGCGCTCGACTTTTCTTAACTTCGGTGTTCATACGTGTTACAATGTGATATGGCCGTAAGCTCTCAAAGAATAATGTTTAGGATACAATAGGATATAGGATGATTGATATTACATAGCAATTCGACACGTTTTTTTTTTGTTTTTAACAGAATTTAATGAGAGAATGAGATAAGTTTAGGGGGAAGACGGCAAACAAATTTGTTCATCTAGAAGTCAGAAGATGGCAATTAACTTTACATCCAAATCTTTGAAGTTTCTAAATAGCAAAAAAAAAAGAGACTGGAACGGGTTTCACCAGGTGAAAAATGTGATAAAAGAGACTATTAAACTCGAACTGAATATTGCATTTAGCGATATTAAAAATAAAATCGTGTAACTGTGTCGCTAATTTAGTTGCACGTTTAAATTCAGACAGTCGACACATTAAGAAGAATGGTTCCAGAGAGCAACTACCTCAAAAAATATTTGGAGAAAAGATGATAAAGCCACATCAAGTCGGTGAAAAAGTGGTTGAAGCAAAGATACCAAAACATAGTTGATGACATTACAGAACCTTCTTTTAATTTTGTTAGGAATCTCGAGATATACAGGGTATCCATAAAATCTGTGTGCACTTAAAAAATTAAACTTTATTTGTATTTGTGATAGAAATAATCTGTATAAAATGTTATAAAGTTTAATGTACTTCGTGTTAAGTATAGTTATTGAATAATTCTTTAGCACAAAATTTGCAACAATTTTTAGATAAGTAAAAAAATATAAACTGCAAAATCGTATTGCCATTTGTATTGCTAATGATGGAGAACATGGGGAAACTTAAATAGAATTTCAGTAAAACCTTAAAAAATATAGATTTACTTCTTTCTAATCCTTTTTAGAAATTATTTCTATTGCCAATAAAGATAAATTTTTAACTGCAAACGAAGTTTATGGACACCCTGTATAGTCGCAGTACTACACCAAATGTGGCAGAAATTAGTACGTGTCGAAAGTTCCAAACCTGCTAGGCTGATCTCACAGCACCATATGACTACATTATTTTTTTTTCTTTAATCATTTCACTCCGGGCAAGGCGTAAATGACACTGATGTGCGGAGGGCTACATAACTGAAAGAAAATTAATAAGAGGAGGGAGAAGAGGATTACAAACTAATTAGAAAGAAGCAATAGAAAACTGAAAATGCAGGTGTTATGACAGTTGCAAGTGGGGAGAGAAAGAGAAGGATATATGGGGTGGGGGAAGGGCTAGAGTCGAGTGGTTAGTAGATGAATACTGACATTGCATTTAAATTTCTGGAGGTTGTAGCCGTCAGGAAAGCAAGAATATGGAAGCGAGTTCCACAGGCGGGAAGTGCGAAAGAAGAAGATGCAGGAGTAGAATTGTCGTCTGCATTTGGCTAACCTAACTGTGAATGGGTGGGACCCAGTTGCCAATTTGGTTGCACTAGTAAACACCTGTTGAGGAGGCACCGATGACTTAAGTTCGTCTGAGCAGAAGCCATGAATGTACTTATGGAACAGACAAAGGGAGGCCACATTTCGTGGGTGGGGAAATGGCTGTAGTCGAGCCGACAAGTCAGCACCTATCACGTTACTAATTCTACTTTGGAGCCTGTCAAGAACACTGAGGAGAACGGCAGGGGCACCTGACCATAAATGGCAGCAGTACTCCATGCACGGACGGATGGTTGACTTGTATATATGCAGGAAGGATTCAGGTGGAAAAAACATCCTGGATCGACATAGTGGCCCAACCTTCTTAGCAGTAGATGTTGCTATGGATTAAATATAGTGGTTCCATATTAAGTCTGAGAACAGGGTAAGTCCGAGGAGGCGTAGTGTATTAATTTCCGGGAGAATCGCTTGGTCCATGCTTATGGGAAGCAGGAGAAGGTTGCCTGTAATGGTTGACAGACAACAGCTTGGTCTTAGATGAATTGAAGTTGACAAGCCACTTCTTGCCCCAGTTCACCACAGAGTGTAGATCCCGTTCAAGGTCAGCAGCGAGATTATGTCTGTTCGCTACGACAGGTTTCTTACCGGTGCAGGAGTATATTGTAGTGTCATCTGCGTAGATGCCTACTTGGGACTTGATCTCAACTGGGAGGTCGTTAATGAAAACAAGGAAGAGCGTCGGGCCCAGGATAGTGCCCTGTGGGACACCAGCATTCGTGCTGTAGGACGAAGAGGCACGCCCATTCAGAACGACCTTCATTTTGCGGTTAGTTAAGAAAGATTGGATTAGGTCAAGCAGGCGACCGGTAATACCATAACCGCGTAGTTTGCATAGGAGGCCAGAGTGCCAAACCCTGTCGAAAGCCTTGGAGATGTCCAGAGCAACCGCGTGAGCCTCGTCAGACTCATCAAGGGCCTGTAGCATGTACTCCGTTACAGTTGTTAGCAGGTCGGCCTGGACCTGTCAAAGCGGAATCCATATTGCCTGTCAGAGAAGGGTTTGTGGGTGTGAGATGATGGACTATTTCAGCTTTGATTATAGCCTCGAATACTTTCCCGAATATTGGTAGAAGACTGATAGGGCGATAGTTGGATGGGTCCGAGGGTTCACCACAATTCTTAAATACAGGAACGACTGAAGAGAACTTCCAGTATTCAGGAAAGCAGAAAGCAGAAAGGCAGTAGTTAAATAGTTTAGAGAGGACAGGGGAAAGTTCAGGAGCACACCTCTTAAGGACTATCACCGGGATTCCATCGTCTCCACACACCTTATGTGGGTCGAGTTTTGAAATTACTCTGGATACTACTGTCGGGGTAATATATACGTCGTGCAGTTTGGCCTCAGTTCTAATAGGGAAGTCGGGTGGGTGTACTCCGGTCGAGTCGAATGTGGAGTTGGATGAGAATCTGTGGGCAAAGTACTCAGCTTTGTCCGCAGATGACGTGAGAACCTCAAATCCATGGATTAAAGGAGGTATTGAGGATTTCCTATTGTTGAGCACTCGTTTACAAATCCTCCAGTAGTCCTTGGACCCGAACTTGCGGTCAGCTATGTGCTGTCGCATTCTCTCAGCAAACAATTGTTTGGCGTCATTTAGGGTTCTCTTGCAATCATTGCGAGCAGATATGAACAGGCGCCTATTGTGATCAGATGACTGTCTCCGGAACAGACGGAAGTAATGGTTCCTGTGAGCAATGGCGGCTGAGCAGGCCGGAGAGAACCACGGAGAGGAATGAGGTTTTAAGCAATACTTCCTGGTGGGTATGAAGGCATCAATGCCAGCTTTCACCCATGGCGAGACGTCAGAGGCACAGTCATCAACTGATAGGTCGAACACTTTTCCCCAAGGGACGTCGCAGCGGAAATTGCGAAAGGCATCCCAGTCAGCTTTTTGGTAGAGGTAGGAGGTCCTGGGGGGAGTGAGATTGGAAAGAAATACTGAGAGAGACTACAGGGTGGTCGGTGTTGCCGAGAGGGCAAAGCTGCGAGACTTGACAGGCGTCAGACGCAGAGGTGAAACATATATCTAGTAGTGAGGAATGACCCGAGGGAGTGCTTGGGAAGCGAGTGGGGAAGTCCACCACTTGCGTAAGGGATTGGGAAATAGCAAAGTTCATGGCGTGAATGCCCGCTGGATCAGTAACGGCGTTTTCAAGCCACTCAGAGTGATGGGCATTGAGGTCTCCAAATTCAAATATCTGGGCGAATGGGTGATAGGAAATGACAGGGAAATGATATTGGTCTATTACGTCTTACATATCTAGCGAAGATCACAATGCCAAAACATTTCAGTGTTTGTTGCGTTCCGCGTCGGCACTGGTTTCAGTCCTTTAGATCCGCATTGCCGCAATCACAAACTCTATCAACAAATAACGTTTTCTTTTTTCATATAAGCTTCATATAGTAGGGACAGAAGTGGTAGGCTCGATTCTAGTCGGTAGCGAGAGGATGATATTCAGGAGGACGCATGCCCAATCGTTGGTTTAGCATTTTGCCATGTGCGTGCTCGCCTCTGTCAGAAATCTGGGTGCGGAAATCTTGTCGACTCTTCCAAATTCTTGTGACCCTCTCCAGTTTCGCGTCTGGTTGGTCTTATATCCAAGTCAGTCAGTTTAGATGCCATACGTGATACACGCTTGGGCGATCATGTCTCAAAAGAGACATGACTGACTGGACAGAAGATTATCCCGCACTAGGTTGCCATTGCTTTCTGCGGTAGACTGGTTGCCGACCAAAGCTATAGAACCCAATCTGTCCTGCTATTTAACCCATAACTGGAAGGAACGAGACGGATTTCCTAGATACAAAACATGTGAACATTTGTTACCTTTCCCAAGGGTATTTGCGCGTAAATGAATACAATGGATTCAGCTGGAATTCGAACTCGGCTCACGCGGTTTCTCGTCCCGAGCCGATATCCACTGTACCACAACGCACATCCGCTTATATCCAAGACTTAGACAAAATCATTTTATCACTGTAAGAATTTCACGCCAATATGTCTTTTATATATTTTGCTACCCTGGACCGAAATTTACATTTCTAACAATATTAT
Source organism: Ascarosepion bandense (assembly GCA_037127315.1). Classification (NCBI taxonomy): domain Eukaryota; kingdom Metazoa; phylum Mollusca; class Cephalopoda; order Sepiida; family Sepiidae; genus Ascarosepion; species Ascarosepion bandense. The sequence continues at coordinate 1,435,632 of JBBBDQ010000220.1, forward strand.
TCAAATATATTTCTATAATGTTAACATATTTATTCACATAGTGCATATCAAATTAATTTCACAGTTCGTATAGGTACTGTATTACTAATAAAATAGCTACTTGATATGCATTCTGAAATCATCAAAATAGAGAGATATCTTTTTTTTTAATTTTTAATTTTTTATTTAATTATCTCATTCAAGACGAGGCAGAGCCGCCACTAGTGTGCAGGGAGTTTATGGAATGTTATGGCTATTACTGCTGGGTTGATTCTTTCGCCTAAACATCCAAAACTTGTTAAATAGCTTTCGCCGCTGAAATAAGTAGGCAAAGAGAAAAAAAAAAGATACAGAGACACTAGAGGGACAGTTTGGACACTGATTTTATTTTTGGTTTCAACGACCTCCTGTTGGGAACATTCCTTCCCTAACAGTTAGGCACGTCTTTACCATCCAAAGTCCAACAGAGAAAGAGATCGAGTTTATTTTTTTGCACCAGGAGGCACCTCTTTTTGCGCATGCGTCAATTGTCTTTCCTCTCAGAGGACTCCTGGGAGATTATTTTATTTCGTACTTTTATTTTACTTTGTATTTTTATTTTATTTCGTAGTTTTTATTTAATACCTACAAGTTACAGTTAAAGAATATATTGGGTACAGGGGTATTGAAGAAAGGATAAAAGATGTATGGGAATCAAGAAAATCAAGATGGCGATTGGCGTTGCATTAAAATTTTTACGAGACTGTAGCTATCAGAGAAGCAAGTAAACAGAAGGGAGTTCCACAGGCAGGAAGTACGAGGAAAAGGAACTGTTTGAAGAGAATAAGTGGTTACATTTAACAATATCAAATGTAAAAAGATGGAAACTAAATAAAAGAAATGAAAATAATGATTTTTGAAGAACATCTATTTTTTTTAATAAAAAGTGGACAATAAATTACCATAGCGTTTTACATAAATGCATTCGCTATCATTTAAATAAGGGCTGTTGATCACGATCTCGCTCAACTCGCTTAATACTCAGACTACCGAACATTAAAACATAATGAAACGATTATATCGAAGGTGAAAAATCAACGTTTTTTTTTTTCTCCAAAATGTTTTACTCATCAATGTTCACATGTTTTGTATCTAATTATGCTTTTTTTTGCTTTTTTTTTTGCTTGAAAATTAGTTGCATTTCCAAAGATTTTAACGCTAAAAGCTATGAAATGAAACGTGACAGGAGACAACAGGTATTCCCTTAAAAAACATCTTTTCAACATTTCAATATCTGAAGTTGTCGCAAAGAGTTTTCTTATTGTTAATGCTTGTCAACATATTTCATTTGTTGTTCTGAACATTAAAATGCATTAGTACTGAATATTTTTACAGATCTGAAGATAATGATTTTAAAGATACAAGTTAATGTATTTGTATGTGCATCCATTTTAGGAACCAGAATCTTAGACTTTAGTTATCTTGCGCATTAGTTTGCTTCTTGTTATGGGGAAACACCAATTCCTCAGATAATGGACTCTCCCTACTATATTAATAAGAGTTAACAGGAAGTTCTTAGGCGTTCTTGGGAGCTCTTTAAAGTTCTATTGGAGTCCAGTAGAACTATTAGGCAGTTGATATTAGTCGACATTTAGCCGAATACTAAGGAGTCAGCTTTCAGTGGAAGATTAGCAAGTTCCTAACATATTGGTGCGTTAACAGAATTAGCAACCGACATACCACGACTATAACCATCAGTGCAAAACTACTCCACAACACTTCTTTAAATATTTTACCCCCTTGTTCTCTTCTTTTATATCTCAGGGTACACAGTCTTTGTAGGTTCAGCGTTGGTCCTGTGCATGACGGTAAACTGCATCCGTGCGCAAGGCCTCTGATTTTGAGGTTGTGAGGTCTATGGAACCACCTCTAAATTGTTGTTGTTCTCAGTTCCACCCTAACGCGGAGTGGTAGCACCTGTTAGGGTCCCAGATATGGGCAATTAGTTAACCCCCAAACTGGGGTCAAAACAATATAAAACTATAAAAATACACATTTATAGAAATATAAACATAAAAATAGACTTTTATAGAAATATAAACATAAAAATAGACTTTTATAGAAAAATATACATTTAAAAAAAATAAGATTATTCTCAGAAAAACATTTTTGAATAGAAAGCTAGAAGACATTTTCAGTTTTCGAAAACGAAAAAGAATAAAAACAAAAAAAGTTTATCCATGACTAAATTAACATTCTTACGATAACCGAACATTAAAAAATAAATTTAAACCCCACCTTTTTGGCATTAAATAACCCACAGAGGTTGATATGCCGTTAAACAGAACTCGAATTCATAGGGTTAGTGTACAGCGGTAGTCGATACAATAAGTGGAACCTGTAAGCCGATTCACCTTTTGACCTTGTCTGTTGGGTACAGTGGGGGATCAGTTTATTACTTCATAACAATAAAAAACCGATCCCCCACTTTATACCTAGTAGAAGTTTTAATTGTTTCCAACTATTATAATCAGTCAGTCAGTTAAGTGCCATACGTTAAACACGCTTGAGCGATCATGTCTCGAAACAGACATGACTGACTTGGCATAAGATGATCCTACAGTAGGTAACCATTACTTTCTGCTGTAGACGGGTTGCCAGCTAAAGCTATAGAACACAATACGTTCTGTTACTTAACACATAACTAGAGGTAGAAGACGGATTAATACCTTTCCCAAAGGTATTTGCGCGTAAGTGAATGCAGGGAATTTAACTGGTATTCGAACTTGGCTCGAATTGTCTGTACGATTTCGTAAAATGTATGTCTTTCTATAATTTAATCAGTCAAGTCCGATACGGGATACTCGATTGGGTGGTAGAAGATTTTGCCACAGTAGGTTGCCGTATTTTCTGTGGTAGACTGGTAGCCAACCAAGGCGAAAGAACCCAGTCTTCCCTACTATTCAACTCATAGCTGGGGTAGAAGAGACATATTCATACTTTTTCTAAATGTATTTGAGCGTCAGAGAATGTAAATTATACCTCAGATCAGAAGACGATGGAGGGGTGAGAGCCGGACTGAAATTTGAAATCACTTATCCGATTGCTCTTTCCTAGCCGATATCCATCACAACATCATCTTCATGTGGTGTGTCCCTTTAGGACGTAGGCGATCTTGGACTCACACTTGGCCCTGTCTCTTGTCGCTTTCAGTATCGTGCTCCTTCTTATCTCTTCCAAACCCCGCTTCGCTATCCATTTGCTCAGATCTATCAAGTAGGTCTCGCGCTGCTTTCATCTGTCTCGTTTTCCTTGTATCTCTCCTATGAATATTACATTCTCCAGACTCTCCTTTATCAAAACGGGTCTCAGGAACCTCATCTGTCTCTTTTTGATATCAAGTATAAGATTCCTTTTCGTTTCCTCTCCAACACATCATTGTTGCTAACCTGCTCCGTCCATGGTATCCTTGTGTAAAACCAGATTTCTGCTACCTCAAGCTTCTCCTTCATCCTTGATGAGATCGTCCACCATTCACTTCTATACGGAAGGACAGATATCACATAGCAACTCTTTTCTTTGTTTCCAATGAGATTTTCCAGTCTCTCACTTCCCTGGTTAGCTTTTGAAATGCGTCCATGGACATACCAATGCGTGTTTAGATCTCCATGTCGCTTTTTCCATCCTCTATCAGACCATTTCTATGGTATTTTAATTTCTTTACTCGTTTTATTTTAGTTTCTCCAACTTGTAGTTGGCATATTGAACTCTTCTTTTGGGTGATGATCATAACCACAGTTTACAAAAATGATAATTTCTCATAAAATTAACTAAGCAGTTCTATGACAGAGCTCCTACGTTTAGAGCACGACGTGGTGCAAACATTGTCGACTAGAGAAGCTGTCAGGAAGATTTAATGAGAATTCAAGGCTAAATATGTCATAATTATACTTAGATATTTCCGTTTTAATAAAAGGTGTATGGGATTTAGTCGGATAAAAAGAGACATGACTAATTAGCCAGAGGATTTTACAGAGGATTTTACACGCAGTAGGTTGCCATTACTTTCTGCAGTAGACTTGTTGCCAAACAAGGCTGTAGAACCCAATCTGTCCTGCTATTTAACCTATCGCTGGGGGTGGGGAAGAAAAGACGAATTAATACCTTTCCGAAGGGTATTTGTGCGTGAGCGAATTCAACTGAAATTCGAACTCAGTACTTCGATTTCTCGTTCCGAGCTGATATCCACGGCACCACAACGCACATTCAGTTATTAAGTGCCATACGTGATACACGCTTTGGGTGATCATGTCTCGAAAGAGACATGACTGACTGGGCAAAAGATTACCCGCAGTAGGTTGCCATTGCTTTCTGCGGTAGACTGGTTGCCAGCCAAGGCTACAGGACCCAATCTGTTCTATTATTTAACCCATAACTGGAGGGAAAAGACGTATTAATACCTTTCCCGTAATACCTTGTGCGTAAGTGAAAGCAAGGAATTCAAATAGAATTCGAACTCGGCTCCCCGAATTGTCGTTCCGAGTCGATATCCACTGCACCATAACGCACATTAAAGACACAAAAATTACTCAAGGTAGAGTTTTACTAAATGGGATCGTTGTAAAGTGTATAAGGTTAAAGGAGAAGAATAATACTATGAGAGTTTATTGCATAGATACAAGTGAAGCTTAGACTCAGTTAACATTATAGAGACTGGGGAACACTACTCTCGGAAGTCTCTTCGACAATACAAGCAACTCACTGAGTTGAACTCCCTTCTTACCATATAAAGGGAATAAGGACGTCAACTCTGCAGATTTGGCATGGTTGTTTGTACCTGCATATTCCTGGTGTGGTGGAACTAAGGATTTCCATTCGACAAACAACCTTTTATTTTTATTTAATTCACCAGAGCAACTTGCTACGGTTGAGTAGTCTGGCTTCTAACGAAATCTATAGCACCCAATCTGTCCTTCTATTTTACCCATAGCTGGACCCATTAAGAAACAGTAAAAAAATTTGAAATGACTATTTAATATTTGTGATAAATAGAGTGTATACTGTTCTTAATAGACCGTCCGCATATTATGCGTCCTACGCAAAAAAAGTAATATTTGCCGCCACTGATAGATTTGTTGGCTGGTTCGTATTTATGTCAAATCAACCTCGGCGGGTCATTTATTGCCAACTAAACATTATTTATTGCTGGTAATACCTTTTTCTTTCAACAATTTATTGTTGTTTTTATATAAGTTTTGTGTCTAGTAATACATTTTTCTTTTCGAGTATCAAGATTCATTGTGATTTGTTTTTAATGGCAGGGTCCCCAAGTCCTACACTGTTATTTAACCCATAACTGGAGGGAAGATACGGATTAATACCTTTCCCAAGGGTACCAGTGCTTAAGTGAATGCAAGGTATTCAACTGGAATTCGAGCTCGGCTCACCGATTTCTCTTTCCGAGGCGATATCCACTGCACCACAGCGCAGCGCACATCCGTCACTAAACGTTTACAGCACCTGGTATTCCCAAGCAGTCACTCAAAGTACTGACCAGGCTCAACGTTGCTTAACTTCGGTGATCGAGCGAGAACCGGTGTATCAACGTGATATGGCCGTAAGCCCAGAGCAATATGATAATTCTACTAAGACGTGATGTGTCTATTTGAAGTGAAAGAAAACGAATAGTATTTAGAATCTGTAGACGCAATACTTAACCGGAAACACGTAGTAAATCTTTATTCATTTTCAAAAAAACTCTACATCCTCTGTCCCACAAACTTAATATTTATAGCCTTTATCTGCTCTCATATTATTTTCAATAACAAATGAAGTAGATAGGTTCGTTTATCGTGCGGTTTTCATCCCCCCCTTCGTCTTTTGTACAAGAGTATATGATTAGGTTTCACGTTCCTTCGAAAGTCTACACCACCTCTAAAATTCTGAACTCTTAAATTTTATCGCTTATTCATTTTTCTCAACAACAGGATTAGCCCGTGCATTGAATACTGCTGCTATATATAATCTGGTGCTTCTGCTATCCACCTAGGGGTCCTTGTTAAAATCCAACGGTGAATCTGTAATGTGAGCGATCTCGACTTGGCATCGTGCATTGAATACTGCTGCCATATCTGGTCGGTTGCTTCTGCTATCCACCTAGGGGTCCTTGACGAAATCCAACGTAGAATCTGTAAAGTGATCGATCCCGACTTGGCAGCTCAGATACAGTCACATTCTCACCAGCGCAATGTGGCTTCCCTGTGTCTCTTCTACAAATACTTTCACGGCTTCTGCTCTGATTAACATACTGGTACCCCCTATATATGAATTTACTCGAGCCACAAGATTAACAACTTGGTCCCACCCGTTTACTGTGAAACCAATAAAATGTAAACGCTAATTCTACTCCACCATTTCTTTTCTCGCACTTCTCGCCTGTGGATTTCTCTTCCGTTTACTTGCTTCCCCGACAACTACAAGGTCCAAGAATTTAAATGTAAAGTCAATCGTGATCTCCTATCTCACTAACATGCATCCTCTCTCTCTCTCTCTCTCTCTCTCATGCTCATTTCTCCCTCTACTTCTCTCTCATCAGTATTCTTATTCTTCTCTTACCCACTTCCTGACACCCCCTATAACCTGTCACTTTTTCTCATGACTTTCCTCCTTTGTAACCCCTTGCAAAACCGTGGCAGTAAAAGGTCTTGCTTGGAGCGATATGGTTATCAAATTTTTAAAAAAATATAGATTTGCCTATTTTCTTTATTTTTCGTTGATAAAATGTTCTATGAAGTTTTAAAACAATAAGTTATTTCACATTTAAACTTTTTCTTAACATTGTTCAGATTTTTATTCTCGCTACTCTATATTTAGGATGTGCGTTGTGGTACAGTGGATATCGGCTCGGAACGAGAAACCGGGGAGCCGAGTTCAAATTCCAGTTGAATCCATTGTATTCACTTACGCGAAAATACCCTTGGGAAAGGTATTAATCTGTCTCTTCCAGTTATGGGTTAAATAGCAGGAGAGATTGGGTTCTATAGCCTTGGTCGGCAACCAGTCTACCGCAGAAAGCAATGGCAACCTACTGCGGGATAATCTTTTGCCCACTCAGTCATGTCTCGAAGGAGACATGATCGCCTAAAGCGTTTATCACGTGTGGCACTTAATGACTGAATGTGCGTTTTGGTGCAGTGGATATCAGCTTGGAACGAGAAACCGAAGTGCTGAGTTCGAATTCCAGATGAATTCGATTACGCACAAATACCCTTCGAAAGCTATTAATTCGTCTTTTCTGCCACAACCCCAGCGATAGGTTAGATAGCAGGACGGATTGGGTTCTATAGCCTTGGTTGGCAACAAATCTACTGCAGAAAGTAATGGCAACCTACTGCGTGTAAAACCTTCTGGCTAATTAGTCTTGTCCTATTTTATCCGACTAAATCCCATACACTTTTTATTAAAGCGGAATTATTTAAGTACAATTATGACATATTTAGCCTTGAATTCTCATTAAATCTTCTTGACAGCTTCTCTAGTCGACAATGTTTGCACCACGTCGTGCTCTAAACGTAGAAGCTCTGTCATAGAACTGCTGAGTTAATTTTCTGAGAAATTATCATTTTTGTAAACTGTGTTGATGATCATCTGCCGGGATAATCTTCTGATCTTTCGAGACATGATCGCCCAAGCGTGTATCACGGATGGTACTTAACTGACAGACTCTATATTTACAAACCAACATTGAATGTTCTTCGGTATTTCGTAAATATTCTGTACGTACTACCCGCGATTATTCTACTACATGTTTATTTCTTTATACCGTCTATTTATACTTACTACTGAAACCGCAAGATGTGCGTGGTAGTGCAGTGGATATCGGCTTGGAACAAGAAATCGGAGTGCCGAGTTCGAATTCCAGTTGAATTCATTGCATTCACTTACGCGCAAATACCATTGGGAAAGGTATTAATCCGTCTCTTCCTTCCAGTTATGGGTTAAATAACAGGACAGATTGGGTTCTATAGCCTTGGCTGGCAACCAGTCTACCGCAGAAAGCAATGGCAACCTACTGTGGGATAATCTTCTGCCCAGTCAGTCATGTCTCTTTCGAGACATGATCGCTCAAGCGTGTTTCACGTATGGCACTTAACTGACTGACAGAAACCGCGAAAGGCACTATAACTACAATAAGTGAATTGAACTGAATCCAGATGTAATTTCTATTTCAATACAGTAAAAAGCTAAATCAAGCCTCCTGACGCTTAACGTCTAACACGTTTCGTTGCACATATAATCAGGTCGGTGCAAAAGATTTTGCTGATTTAAAATTTTATCTTCAAAATGAAAAACTGTGTTTTTAAAAATCTTTGTTCATAGCAATAACGACCTTTACTCTCTATAACTTGATTCCATCTGTCAACGACCTTATAAATACCTCGCTTGTAAACGTCTTTAGATCTTGATGTGAAATATGAATCTAATTCATGTTCAACCTCCTCTCGTGATGTTAAGTCAATCTAAATGGTTTCTTAATCCTCGAAATAAGTGATAATCCGAGGGAGGTAGGTTAGGTGAATATACAGGATGGGACAAGATGGCACTTTTCATCACCTGTGACATGCCTACACAAAAATGGTGTCGTGAAAGCAAAATTTCGCAACAAGAAACACGTTGTCGCAGGTCCTCTGGAGACAGTTCAAGCGGGATCCATTTTCCGAATACTGAAATCTTCTCCATTATTTTCAATTGGTGTGACGCAGTTGTATGGAATACATTAAATTGGTGTGCAAGTTTTCTTGAGATTACCGTCGGGCTTTGAGTAACAGCGGCATTCAACAAATTTGAATCAAGTTTTCGAGGTCGACCACCTCTAGCTTCATCATTCAAGCTGAAACTTATTTTCCGAAAACGGGAAAACCACCACCTACAACTTTTTTCTTTCACTGCATCAATTCTATAAGCATCCTGAATGCATTGGAACCGCTTTAAGTAGATCATGCCTAATGTGTTCTTTAGATGGAAAGAACATGGGTGAGAATATTGCAAAAAAAAAAAATGAATGATGCTTTAATAATCTGAAAGAAAAAGTTATAAATTAATCATGATGATAAGTTTAGGTAATAACAATATGCATAAAATAAATTACAATGATTTAAAATGCCCCTTTTACAAACCGGCACAAACTTTTGCACCGACCTGATAAATTTTGTTCTCGTGAAATAAAACTGATAACCATGGACCCTTTCGAAAACTGTGTAGGTAAAAATATTTACAAATTGTCTCATATATTTGCCAGATATACGTGATGTAAATGACCATAGCGCGTGTTTTCTTTCTTTTTTTTTTTTTTTTTTATTTCTAGTGCAATCAGACAACTATAATTAGTTGTTTACAAGCCTAAGGAAAATT
>JBBBDQ010000220.1:1450000-1515000 GCA_037127315.1 Ascarosepion bandense
TACAATTCGAGAATGGAATTAAAGTGTTTCATTCTTAATTTTTTCACGTTCGCAATCGATGAGAACCGTTTCGGTTTGGTTTAGTACGAATTCACGAAAAAAAAGCAAAAGTTGTTACACGAAATAAAGCCATTGCAGCTGCTGTGAAGGATACGTTCCACACGTTGGCGTGCCCAAACGCGAGTCAGACGGCTAGCCGACAACCACTCGCTTGCCGTGGTCGGACGTTCAGCAGCCGGCTACGTGGCACACTGGCAATGTCTTTCGTTGTAGGCCAAGTGTCGACGAGATCGGGGTACGACACGTTGGCGTGATCTGACGCGAGTCAGACGCCTAGCCTACTACCACTCGCTTGCCGCGGTCGGACGTGGTCTAGACACAAACTATTTACAATATCCAGCTTTTGAGACTCATGATTTGCAGGTTATTTTTTCTTGTTGTGGTTATTGATTTCTTACGTCGGTAGCGGTATTTTCTGTAGATCAGAAATAAAAATGACATTTTATAATTATGTATTTTCTCTATCCACTTAAATCAACTACGAGGAAAAACCTACTCCGAAATTGACAAGCTTTGACCGAAATCGTTCGTGATCGAGGTCTAAAGCGCGTCAGTTCAGTTGACGAATTCTTCTGTGTTGTTAGGGGTCACGGATTCGAATACTACCGAATGGCACTTAGTTTTCTTGACAGAATTTCTCAAAAATATTCAGGCCGGTATATATATATATGTGTGTGTGTGTTGTATCGTGAAATGAAATGATACACAGAGAAATGTAGATAAACTACTTTATGAACAAAGTGGTATAACCAAGAAGTATATACAATATTTACAGTCTCTCGCAGTAGAAGGTGTTACTTCCTGAAGTCCGTGATAATGACAACTCCCAGTGCTAAGCGTACCTAGTCTTTTATACATCCGGATGTCACATGGTACGAGCCACAACACAACAATAACACAGGTGGCTATAAATATTGCTTAGAAACAAGTCTTTCGTCTTTCAATAGAACACTCGTAGACCCTTATAGTACAACTGTGTAAATTTTCAAGAAAATCCGTTCAGCCGTTTCGGAGTCTATATGTAACGGATTTACACACACAGACAAAGTTCCATTTATAAATAAGTTTAGATATAAATTATGATTTTGTCTACTGCGAAATATAGTAGGGTCAGTTAGGCACTGTGAGAAAAATTTTCATTTTTATATATGAAATATATATATATAATAAATATATATATATATATATTTTTTATATATGAAATATATATATGTATATATATATATTGAAATATATATATTTTCCTTTTTATATCTTTTTAATTTTGTATGATCATTATCATGTTTCTTTCTTTCCATTTTCCTATTATTTTGCTTCAAAAAAATTTACTAATAACTTTCTATCTCCTAACATCATCTTTATATCCAATATTAGTACAGAAAATATTTACCTTCTAATCCTCGTAAAAGTTAAACAATCTTTTGATACTTTTTATAATAAGTGACAACATACGTATAAACAATCGAGAAAGTAGCCGCAGCAATAACTTTTCTCAATTATTTTTATGGCCTCCTCAATATTCCTATTATTGTCATTTGTGTTTTGTGGCGTCTTGTCACCGAATCACCGAATAGCCTCACTTAAAAACAAAGATGAACGATTCTCTTTGAATTTATAATTTAACTTGAGGTACGATTGGACTGAAAGCAAACAATTGATTTTCTGAAATTTAACTTACAGTTAGCATTCTTTTCAAATATCCTCATTTCGTTGGAAACAGTCAGTTAAATGACATACGTGATATACAATTAGGCAATCATGTCTCGAAAGAGACATGGCTGACTTTTGGCTTGTCAAAATATTATCCCCACATTAGTTTGTCATTTCTTTCTGCAATAGACTGATTACCAATCAAGGCTATTAAAACTCAATCTGCCCTGTTATTTAACCGATAGCTGGGATGTGAAGAGTTCGATTAATACATTTTGTAAGGTTGTTTACGCGAAATTTGAATCCAATTGCAATTCGTACTCTGCTCTCCGATTTCTCGTTCCGAGAATATGTTATATAGCGACAAATAACAAACACGGGTGTATATAAAAATATATGACTTATATTTTTATTGGTGAACGATGGACCGTGTGGCACAAGGGCAGAGAATTGAGAGCGCGCTTCTAATGGGGGTTCGACGGGAGCTGGCCTCTCTGCTTAGCTCGTCTAGCTTCTTCTTCGACTTCTCGAGACTGACTTATCTGTGTTTTCGCAGTCTTTATATATCTTCCAAAAGCGGAAATTGTTTCTTCCGGTTTTTGCCTCGATCCGCGACGCCCACGCGATTCTCAGAGTCACCTGTCTGTTTGCCTGCGTAGGCATTTCCGCCGCTGTCGGAAATAGGGTCAAAGTGACATCCGCTACTTTTCATCAACCGGGAACACCCACGCTTCATCAGCCTTCTTGGGTGGGGCCAGACCGTTATATTACAAATATACACTGCACCACTTCGCACATCGAGTAAGTAGACAAAAAATAAGAAGGAATATTTTAGAAGGTCTTATACTCTCATCAGATTTTATCAATCCTTTACGTCAAGGCGACAAGGAGAAAAATTTTATTCCTTTTATTTTGCACACACAATTGCTTGTCTCGTGTATTTTGTGATTTTAAACAACTTTATGACAAATTAAAAAGTATTTTGAAAATTTAAAAAAAGGTTTAATTTAATGCTTGAATGCGCGTCTTTTTTTAAGTAAAAACAATAACATGTATTTATATTTTAATATGTAAGTCAATATTTTTATCATCAAATTGTTTTATCCAGACAAATACTTCAAAGACAATCAGGACACACTTTCACTGGCGTTAAAAAATACATCAGCATTTCAGTTCATTGAAGCCTCAGTACTAAGCACAATTTAAGTTCATTAGAGTCTCAATAATACGTCACATGTTCAGTTCATTGGAGTTCCAATAATACGTCACAAGTTCAGTTCATTCGAGTTTAAATATTACGTCCCAGGTTCAGCTCATTGGAGTCTTAATAATACATCACAGATTCAGTTCATTAGAGTCGCAATAATACGTCACAGGTTCGGTTCACTGGAGTTTCATAATACATCACAGGTTCAGTTCATTGGAGTCTCAATAATACGTCACATGTTCAGTTCATTGCAGTCTTAATAATACGTCACATGTTCAGTTCATTGCTGTCTTAATAATACGTTACAAGTTCAGTTCATTGAAGTCTCAATAATACATCACAGATTTAGCTAACTGGATTTTCAATAATACGTCACAGGTTTAGTTTATGTGAGTTTCAATAATACATCTCAGTCTCAGTTCATTGGTGGTTCAGCAATACGTCACAGGTTTAGTTCATTGGAGTCTCACTAATTCATCACAGGCTCACTTTATTGGAGTTTGAATAATACGTCTGAGGTTCAGTTCATTAGCGTTTCAATATTATGTCACAGTTTCATTATATTGAATTCTTAATATTAAAATAATCTAAAACAGTTGCAAATCATAAAAGTTTTTATCACTGTCCGTCACACACCTAACAATATCAGATATACAGTTAGCACATTTGAGATAAGAAACCCAAAAACGAAACTGTAAGATATCCGGGATAAATCAGCCAATTAAAAAATGAGCCTGAAGAACTAATGATCAGATGTAAAAAAGACAATGTAGTATTTAGATTATTTACATTATTTAGACTATTGACCTCATTTTTATTGCTATATTCAAATTCACGACGTTTTGAATGTTGTACGCTCCGCCCTTTTTCAGGTGACTTTTTGTCAATCACTGGGGTATATTGTTCTCATTCCGTGTGCCATGATACTTCCGGATGTCTTAATTATATATCTTAAACTCAATTTCTAAGTTATTTGTTCACCACTGCTGTAGTGACACGTGACCTAGTGGATAAAAAATCGATGTTTAGATTCAGTGATTTGACACAAAGAGTTGTGAGTTCAATACCTGGCTACAGCAGGGGTGAACAATAAGGCTGGGGAAAAGAGCGCATAGTTATTTTATAGCACTTTCATGTTGCGTATGTTTACTGAATTTAAGCGATTTGTTGTCAATATAGGTTCTGGCGTTTTCTAACATCCTTTTCAAATATGTCAAGGTTATGTATCAGTTTTTTGTGAATAGTTTTTTTTTTTCTATTTAAGATTAGATTTTTCATTTTGTTGCATTTATATTAACCTTCAGACAAAAATTTTATCTACCCGTTGTCGTGTGTATTTTGTATCCGGTAATTTTCAGGGTGCTTTCAACCTTTCATTTCAACCTAGGGTGCTCTTTCTAACTCATATGAGATTTTCCTGGTTTCCGTCTCTGGGATTTTGAACAATTTTTTCCTGCATATTTTCCGTTTCCTTCTCTTTCACAGCATTTTCATATCCTTGAACACCCCTTTACCAGAGGAACGAAGCGAATATCAAACCTAGATTATGAACGATTCATACTGCAAAGAAAAAAAAAACATCCTGAACCTTATAAAAAATGATAAAGATTAATAGATGTAAAGAATTGTTGAGAATTATCAAAATAGTTTACCAATACTGTCAACAATTCTCTATTATCTTAATTATTTCATAAACAATCCGAAAAGAAAAACATACACCATTCACGAAATTTAAAAAAAAGAGTAAAAATATAGTATAAACCACGATACAAAATTAGGTTATTTACAGTATTCTTCATTCTTATTATTCTTCTATGTGCCGTGTCCCTTCATGACGTAGACGATCATGACCCTCCACATCCTCCTATTTCTTGTATCACTTAAAATCTGTTCTCTGCTATCTACTTGCTGAAGCCCATCCAGTATGTCATGAATCGCCTTTCCCTCTCTTTTCGTCTATCCGTCCTGTTAGTATCAGATTCTCTAAGCCCTCCCTCCTTATTTCAGAAACTTCATCTGTCTCTTTCTGAATTTTCCTTTTCGTTTCCATCCTCTCTAAAACTTTGTTGTTGCTCACTTGTTCTCTCCATGTCATCCTCAGTATCCTTCTGTAAAACTACGTTATGGTTCCGTCAAGTCTTTCTGTTACGTCGGGTAACAGAATTATGTGAAATAATACAAAACAAAGTAATAGTATAAAAGTAGGTGTATTGACAGGAAAAGAGAAGTATTTACAAGAGGTGAGGATTAGGAGAATACAGAACAAGGTAATTACTATACAGTATCGTCGTAGAGACGTGATAGATTGACTAGTAGAACACTTCCGGTGCAATACCGGAAATACCCGACAGACTCGCTCACTCGATTTCCTTCCTCGAGGTATAATCACTACTATTTTATATATCATTATATGACCAAGAAATTCTCTAAGGAATTAAACTAATCTCAATACTAATGTGGCTCACAAAAACTTGCAAAACTGAAACATTTAACTTGGAAAATTTAAAAAGCCGTACAATCGTGTCAGTGATTGTGAATGAGTGTATTCGTAAACACTGTCAATCTTTTGTACTTAAATTTACTATCATCTATAGGAAAGAGGGTCTTTTTTTTATAAATGTTTTCTTCTGTTACAAAAATTTAACTACCTGGGAAATGTTCTAACAGAAGACAAAAAGTGCGTCACGGAGATCTGAATGCGAATTGGCATGGCAAAGGAAGCATTCAAGAAGTTGAGTAAAGTATTAAGAAACAGGACAATTTCGCTAGAAACAAAGAAGAGAATACTGGATTGCTATGTGTTGTCAGTTCTTCAATATGGCAGTTAATGCTGGACAATATCATCAAAGATGAAGGAAAAACATGAAGCAACTGAAATGTGGTTCTACAGAAGTATAATGTATATAAAGTGGGGGATCAATTCCATATTACAATCAATATATAAACTGACTCCTCACTTTGTGGTCACATCCGTTTCTATACATTTATATTCCTGAGATTCAAAAGCACAAGGATGCATTCCAGGAGCTGAGTAGAGTATTAAGAAACAGGACAATTTCGATAGAAACAAAGAAGAGAGTACTAGATGCTATGTGATGTCAGTTCTTCAATACGGCAGTGAATGCTGGAAAATATCATCGAAGATATAGGAAAAACTTGAAGCAACTGAAATGTGGTTCTACAGAAGGAAGCTGAGAAAATCATAGATCGAGCATGTGAGCAATGATGAAGTTTTGGAAAGGATAGAAACAAAAAGGAAATTAATACTGAGCATCAGGAACAGACAGCTAAAGTTCTTGGGACATGCAATGAGGAAAGAGGGCTTGGAGAACATGATTCTAACAGGCTAGATCGAAGGAAAAAGAGACAGGGGAAAGCAGCGGATAACATATCTGAAGGACCTGATCAGTTGGATGACGGAACTAGGGTTGCGTGGTGTAACAGGAGAAAGAGAGCCAGCAGGTATAGGGAGGCGTGGAAAGCCT
The DNA here is from genome assembly GCA_037127315.1 of Ascarosepion bandense. Lineage (NCBI taxonomy): Eukaryota > Metazoa > Mollusca > Cephalopoda > Sepiida > Sepiidae > Ascarosepion > Ascarosepion bandense. The sequence goes on from JBBBDQ010000220.1 coordinate 1,456,403, forward strand.
ACGTCCTGAAAGGACAGGGCACATAAAAGTAGAAGAAGAGATGCTGTCTGGAAAATAACAGAAAGAACCTAAGATTTATTTTCTATTTGTACCGGTTAAGTCCCATTTTCCATGTTGCGTTCAATATTTTTTTAAATACAGTGGAACGTGATGTATGCGACCCACGTCGCCAGCGACCAACTGCTATTAACGACCGTTTTTCTATGCACGGACGATTTGCTAATGTTAATCGACCCCCAGTGAGCTACCGCTTCTAAAACGCGACCACCAAGCATCATGAAAGAATAGAAATCACTGGTCACTTTAACAAAATATATTGATTTTGGGAGTACAGTCCTAACTTCTAAATTAGGAGAATTTAAGTTAGTAATCTTATAGTGGGTTGCTTATCTATTCTTTATCTGTTAGTAGTGGGAATCCGTTCTAGTGAAGGGTAGCTGTACATTGTTTCAGGTTAACGGAATTTGGCCTTGTGGTAGATAGCCCACTATAAGTCATAACATGATTATAAAATTAAGAAAAGCAAATTGAGTCGAAAATAACACTCATATACATACGTTTCAATTAATGTTTTTACAATTAAAGTAATACTTGAATATAGGTTCAACGGAGGTTAAAATGTTCATGGCAAATAATAAGCTGAAAGAGATTTAAGGCTTAGGAATGTGGGGAGCGTGTAAGTGAGGAATGTCTTTGATGTAGTCGCTCCTTAGGTCAGTAAGTAGTTTTGAGACAAGGGAGAAGGAAAGAGGAAAGCGTAGTAGCCACTTGACTTAGGTCAAGGGGATATTGATTACACTCTTCTCCTCTAGGTCTGCCTGCTGGGATCTGTCTGTATCTGCTTTTTATATCTGCTTTTTGGATCACAGCAGCTCGTTTGGGATTTCACACTTGTATTTGATTCTGGGCTTCCCATTGGCTGATAAATAAAATTCGCGTAGGCTCGCGAAATGGAAATTTAATATTTGATTAATTTTTATTTTTCAACGGGAACATCTGCGAGAACCCGCATGCGCAGCGACGACTTTTGGTCATTTGCTTTTTAGTCGTGAAAGCGCAAACATCCGGTCCATCACCTTTGCTCGGTAAGACCACAATCTATTTCATTTTCCTTTAATCTAAGCCAGAAACACTTTTCCATTGTTTTGTTATTGTATTGAAGTGTCATTTTTTTTATTATTTGTTGAAATGGCGGTGGTCAAAAGGCGGCTGTCTTGTATTAACATGTACTTATTACATTTGACAAGTTCAAGAGATTTGTCGGTTTCTGTACCAGATTCGGGCGTAGGAGAAAATATCACATCTGTGTGAAATTTAAATTTTCAGTGTTTCTCTCTTTCATTATCTTTATTTTTTCTCAATCGTTTTACTCTCTCTCTTTCTCTCTCTCTCTCTCTTTCAATCGTTCTCATTTTTTTTGTATGTTCTTTTATTTTTCCATTTATTATCGCAGATTCTCTTTTACTATCACTCACTTTTAAGAAGAAATTGAAAACGTATCCATGGCGAACTTTTCTAACGTACATATTTTATAAGAAGTAAATGCCAACATCAATTAGAATCGAAGTGGTCACATTATAAAAAAAAAACACCACACAGACTGCAATAACTGATTTTTTAAGCCTACACCAGTGTGAATAAATAATTTTTATTTTTTTGTTAAGCGTTGTAAATACGTTTTTAATGTTAAAAAAATAATTATGCTGAATAATTTTTTTCAAAGTTAGACCATCTTATGTTCTCATTTATTTATTACCAGATTACATGATAAAATACTAAAATATGTACATTCTTGGGAGTGAAATATACGATCGTCGGGAGGATAGGTTACAAGTCTTTAGTGAGCGACCACATGCCGTATACGACGAGTTTATGATGGCCGTAGGGGTGGTCGCATACAACAGGTTCCACTGTATTCAATTATATCCTCATCCTAATGAACAGATGCAACATTACAGGCAGGTGTCTTTTACTAAATATAAAAGCTAGATATCATTTCAACTGTAAATAACACGAACATCAATTATGTTGTTAATCCAACTTTATTAGAGAAACACGGTTTTGTTTTGAATCACAATTTTCAAATGAATAATTCTGATGAAAGAATTTGCCGAGGAAATAAAATTCATTTGAAAAAAACGAACAATGAATTAAACCATTTATGTCGCCCTTATGATTGATTATATCTAATATTCGGTGACAAAAACGATTTCGACTACATGACGTCGAAAATATTTGTCTCTGAACTAAAGAAACGCTAAAATGCCTTTCTTTTTACATACCCACTGAAGGAAAAATAAAATCTAACTCATGAATTCAATAAATCTTCGTTGATATATATATATATATATATATATATATATATATATGGGGTGGAGGTAGAAAGATAATGCAGACATAGGATAATTTGACAGAATGGGTATTTTTGAAAAGTTATGCATGGATATGTTTTGATCCGACGTCAACAGAAATATATATTGGAAATTATGTAAATTTCATAAAATGGAGAAGTCAATCAAAAAATATATCTAATTAATCTGAAATATTATATATATATATATATATATATGTCCAGTAACTTTCGTTAAATGTCAAATTTGTCTATTTGATATTCTATGATATATTTATCTAAATCTAAACTTATTTATAAATGGAACTTTGTCTGTGTGTGTGTCTGTGTGTGTCCGTTACCTATAGACTCCGAAAAGGCAGAACCGATTTTCTTGAAAATTTACACAGTTGTATTATAAACGTCTACAAGTGTGCTTAGCTGGGTTTTGTGTTAAGGTACCCCCGATAAATATCGATAATTGAAAAAATCGGGTTATAGAAGGAGTGGTCCGATTTTAATCAAATTTGATACACACATAGACAAAGACATAAGAAACCATATTCAGAGTTTCAAGGTTGCAGTTCTTACAATAGTGCAGAAAATAGATAATATATATATATATATATATATATATATATATATATATATATATATATATATATAAAAGGCAAGATGTTTGTGTGTGTGTCTGTTCATCTGCCTGTATGTCTGTATTTTGTCAGCCTTTTTTATTTTAGTTTTTGCTTCGGGTTTGGTTCTAAGTAAATATAATTGTAGTTCTTAGTCTCAGCCATGATACCATTTACTCAGATGACTTATTTAGCATTCAAAATTCAGTTTATGACGAAAAAAACTTGATTGATATTGATACCAGGAAATAAAAATTTGACTTACATCCATTCATTTTTCTTTCAGTCTACGGTTTCGCTTTAATTAGAAACAACTATCTAGCCAATAAGAAGAGGAGACTGGCATGGGGAAGAGAGCATAAAAACTGGATAACACAATAGTTTATTTTATGCACGTTATTTTGCAGTATTAGCAAAAGAACCATTTCATTTTGATTTAGAATTATTCAATTGGCAATAAATACTAAAATTAGTATGAAATACATACTTTTTAAAAAACTGGGTTGGCTTAATAATTAAACATGTGTGTATTATTTCTTGCGAATAGAATACGAAAAGTTTCGGTTGCAGACTCAAAATGCTTCCTAAAAGATAATTTAGTCAAGATTTATGAAGTTGGGCGTAACTTTTAGCCACTTTTCTTTAGACAATTCATTTACCAAAATGCTAATCCCCAACTCTTTTCTCCGTCAGTCACTGTGACATGCTGTGAAAAACAGTCATTTATCGATGGAAAGAACGCGTCCGTGTGAATTTAAAATAGACAGTTGCCTTATCAACAACACACTATTTCATACTTTAACAGCGTATCTAGACCTTAATAAACAGAAACAGTACATTTAGGATTTGTGCAACTATAGACCTGTCTGGCATTTTACAAACATAGAGAAAGAAACGTGAAATAAAAATCTCATCACGTCTTCGTTGAGAAGTATAAATCTCGTCAGACAGAAAGATTTAGGTTTTGTCATTGTTAATGACAAGACTAACTCTATTGCTATGTCTGTGATTATCTACCCATTGCGAACTGGCACGAAATAACAATAGACGCACTATTTAAAAATATGCCTTCGTCTTGTCTTCCGTTTCTTCGGTTTTGTTGGATTTTTCTCCTCTCCCTGAGAGACACATACTGCGCCTCCTCGGCTTTACCCTCTCTTCCGATCTCTAGTGGAACCGTTACGTTGATAGCTAAATCCACTGCTAGGAAGGTTGGAACCCTGTGTCGTGCCAGGATGTTTTCCGCCTGAATCCATCTTGCACATGTACAAATCAACTATCCGTCCTTGCGTGGAATACTGCTGACATATATGGTCAGGTGACCCCGCTGTTAATCTCAGTGTTCCTGACAGGTTACAAAGGAGAATCAGTAATGTGATAGGTACCGACTCAGCAGCTCGGCTCCAGCCATTTTCTCGCCGACGGGATGTGGCTCTGTCTGTTCTATAAATATTTCCATGGCTTCTTCTCTTTCTTCTAACTTTGCAACTGTCGTCACACTTGTATTCCCATCTTTCTCTTGCTCCCCCTGTAACTGGTTCGTCTTTCTCTTTACTTCCCTCCCATCTAACCTTTTTCTCTTATGTAGCCCCCTGCGCATCAGTGGCATTAACGCCTTGCTTGGGGTGAAACGATTAAAAACATTTTGAAGCAACCACATGCCTAACATAAGCACCAAACGTGCATAAATTAGTTTCGACTATAATATAGCTAGTAATGTGTTAGGTGGTGCTAATTGATTTTACGATATCAATTCTGTTCTTGGGTTATTTAAACACGATATCAATTATTACTTGAGTCCGTATGCTTTTACGTTGCTTAGGGGTATGAAAATATCAGTGTGTTTATGTGTCTATAATTGTAGACATGATTCGTGGAAAGGTAAATGATTAGTCGTTTATACTTGAATTTATAAAGATTTACGTGACTCGGGAATAGGTAAATATTGGTCGTTTTAATTTGAATCGATAAACATTTTTTCTAAAAATAGATAAATATTCGTCATATATATATATATATATATATATATAATGGTTTGTAATTATTCACACGCTTCGACGTTAGGCAAATCTTAGGCATTTATCATATTTGAATCTATAAGCATTTTCTTAATTCATACTTAAATAATTGTTGATCTTATTTGAGTTTATAGATATATATTTTACTTAGATAGGATAATATTGATTATATATATATATATATATATATATATATATATATATATATAAAACATATTTAGCTATCTTTGATCCAAGTAAAACATTACAGACACACAAACGCACACACACACAAACGCACACACACACACACACACACATATATATATATATATATATATATATATATATATATTCCTTACTGCTAGCACGACTCAGAGTTAAATGCAAAACGCAATCTATACTTAGCACCTGAAGACTATTTTGAGCATGAAACTCTGAGTTGTGCTACTTGTGAGGAATTATATGTATATATGAATATATAAATATTCTCAAATGAAGTGTATCTGTAGAAGTAATAGAATGAATAAAAATGACGAGAAAAAAGTATTTAACTGACGACCTTCCTCTTCTAATGGATTTCATCAAGGCAATGTAGTATATATTGTACTGTACGTGTTTATATATACATATGCAAGATGTCATTGGTCTTTCAAATTTTGTAAATTTAAGAATGTCTATCATTGATGTGCGTTGTGGTGCAGTGGATACCAGCTCGGAACGAGGATTCGGGGAGCCGAGTTCGAATACCAGTTGAATTCGTTGCATTCACTTACGCGTAAATAACATTGGGATAGGTATTAATTCATCTATTCCTTTCAGTTATGGATTAAATAACAGGACAGATTGGGTTCTATAGCCTTGGCTAGAAACCAGTCTACCGCAGAAAGCAATGGCAACCTACAGTCAGTTATGTCTCTTTCGAGACATGATCACCCAAGCATTTATCACTTAACTGACTGATCATTGAAAGATTAGAACATATTGTGACCTACCCATTCAAAGCATGAGTAGGGCACAATATGTTCTAATCCAAAATCTGGGGAGAAGTAACGTAAGCTAGTAATATTACTTTTTTTCATGAATATTATTTGGATTTTGATTAGGTACTTATAGTTTAATTAGCAGCCATCTTGAGTATTGCATTTAAGACAGGCTCGCTGAAAATTTGTTAGACCAGCGATTCCCAAACTGGGTGAAATTTCCCCGGGGTGGGGGATTTGAAGCTACCAGTGGGGAAATAGTTACACTACCTACTAAATAAAAAAAAGAACCTCAAATGGATTTTCTTATGTCTGAGAGAGAAAGAGAAAGAGAGAGAGAGAGATCTTGAAGAATTCTGGGTTAATATGCGTGGCGCATACCCACAACTGATCAACAACACATTGAATATCCTCATTCTGTTTTTCACAACCTACCACGAAACCGACCGGAGGTGGAATGTGACTTACGTCGCGCGCTTGCCAAAACTAACTCTAATATTGATACCCTGGTGCACAAGAATCAGCATCATTCTTCTCATTAATTTAATTCTGAAGTAGAAGAGCAAACAAAAGTTCTTTTATTTGTTACTTACCGCTCTCTATGGCTATGGTTAGTTGTTACTAACTGCCCTGTAAGCAGCTGAAAAGTGGTTCTACATAAGGATGCTACGGATGTCATGAACTGAGCATGTAAGCAATGACGAGGTTTTGGAAAGGATGGAGACGAAAAGGAAATTAATACTGAGCATCAGGAAGAGACAACTAAAGTTCCTGGGGACATGCAATGAGGAAGGAGGGCATGAAGAACCTGTTACTAACAGGCCAGATAGAGGAAAAAGAGACAGGGGAAAGCAGCGGATAACATATTTGAATGACCTGATCAGGTGAATGACAGAACGAGGGTTGCATAGTGCAACAAGAAAAAAGCGTGCTAAGTGCCACCAGGGATAGGGAGACGTGGAGGGCCATAACCGCCTCCGTCCTGAAGAGACATGGCACATAAAAGAATAAGATCCACTTTAAACTGTAACTATAAGTTTATCAGTATTTTTATATATTTGAAAGATAAATTAGTAAATAGTCTTAGTGTGTTTTAACTGCTCTTTCTCTCATACACATGAAGGGGAAATCTGGATGGTTGAACTGTGTTTAGGGGGAAATGACAGACACAAGTTTGGGAACCACTGTGTCAGACACTAAGGAAAAAATGTTGACCTAAAGTCGTATATTTTACTTTAAAATCCTGTGGATAGAAAGACAGGTGCCAGTTGCTTCTAAACATTTTATTTAAACTTTTGATAATTTAAAAGTCCACACGGTTCTTATTATCCGCTCTGTAATTGTTACTGGACGGGTTAGAATCCGAATATAATAACGAACAATGTTCGCTGTTATGTATCCAACTGGGTAGTTTCCATTTGTAATCAGTTTCAAGAATAGAAACCATGTAAACTGTAGTTCAGTCATCACTCGAAAGATGAATTCTTTATGGTCTGTGTCCATTTAAAAAACTGGCGGCTATGGCTCTCCCAACCCTTCTATCGTTTTAACTCTAAATATACCGCAGTTCTTGTTCTGTTATTCATTTAAAGAAACTAGAAGGTAGATTGCTCAAAGTTTCATTCTGAATTTGCTCAATGTTTCATTCTGACCCTCTCTCCACCCTTCTATCGTTTTAGCTCTAAATATACTATAGTTCTTGTTCTGTGATTCATTTCAAGAAACTAGTAGGTATATTGCTCAATGTTTCATTCTGACCCTCTCTACACTTTTATATCGTTTTAGCTCTAAATATACCACAGTTCTTGTTCTGTTATTCATTTAAAGAAACTAGTATGTAGATTGCTCAAAGTTTCATTCTGAGATTGCTCAATGTTTCATTCTGACCCTTTACATTGTATTGCTGCTCTGAGTGTTAAATTCAATAAGGTTGTCGTCTCCATAATGTGTCCAGAAATTTTCATTTCGTTTATTATTTTTCTAAATACTAGCGTCAGTATTGTAACCAGTTTCCTGAAAACTATTTTCGTTACTTGCATGTTCCGCTTCGTATGTTGTCTTCGTGTTTCCGTAGAATCCCCTTTCTAATTTCCTCAAGTCTGTGAGAAATTTTTCCAACATTCATTTCGGAACTGTTTTGATTTTCTACTAGACTGGTAGCCAAGCAAACCCTTTATGTCACCGTTATCTATGAAAGAAAATGTAGATTATTGCTTTTTATGAAAATCAACTGTGCGAAAATGAATGTAACAGACCTGTTCGAAGTTTGAAGTTGACTCGCCGATTTCGAAACTGTTACACGATTCGCAGAATTCATTAAAATTCCAGATCGTATAAATACGTTTGGAAAACAAGAACAACATGACCTCAAGGTTTGAAGATGATGTGGAGAATTTGTCAAAATGTTCTTTCTGCATTATTATTTTCTTTAATACATTTATCTTAACATTCTTTATCAGGATTCGAGCGAGAAAATTTCCGAAAATTCTCTTTTAAATAAAAATAAATACAAACTCTGCACATTTTCTCATTAATAATTTTTTTTGTCAGCTGTCAACTGGGTTTTATCAAACACTAATATTATCGAATTTTATCAAGTCGCAACATATCGAGTTGAAATAATTAAAAATTGAGTTTTTACTTTTCTGCAGAAAATACGTTTAACTAAAAAGAAGTTAAAAAATACGTTTAACTAAAAAGAAGTTAAAAAATACGTTTAACTAAAAAGAAGTTCTATTCTGGAGTTTCACTATTTTTTATTATCACCTATAACAGGGTTCATATATATATATATATATATATATTGATTGTTTAATTACTTACTTTCTGGTCATAATAAGATTAGACCAGTGCACATTTGTATTAAAACGTGTTCAATACAATTATATTGTAGAACTTTTGAATATTTTCCATTTGTAAACGAGTTATTACGCGACCTAGGTTTCTACCATGAGTGGTGTTTCGGGCGATTTTCAATAACTGATTTTACCGATTTTTCTTTTTAACAACGCACCCGTAACGGTGTTTTTTTGAACGCTCACGTGGCAGGAAATTTTTGAAGGCGCAATTTTGAAAGTTACGTGGAATTCCTTGTAATTTTCAAAATTGTGCGTTTTTCTTGAGTGTTCCAAAAAACAGAAGGAAAATTCTTACGTGTTGTATATAAGCAGTATACACACAGACAGACAAACACACACACACACACACATATATATATATATATATATATATATATTGTTTAATCATTTCACCCCGAGCAAGGCAGAAATGCCACTGATGTGCAGGGGGCTACATAACTGTAAAAAGATTAATTAGAAAAGAGTGAGGAGTACAAACTAGTTAGAAAAGAGCAATAGAAAGCTGAGAATGCAGATACGATGACATATACATAGGTGGAGAGAAAGGGAAGGATATACGGGGGTGGGGAGAGAGCAAAAGTCCAGTGGTTAGTAGATGAGTATTGACTTTGCATTTAAATTTCTAGAGGTTGTAGCCGTCAGGAAAGCAAGAATACGGGAGCGAGTTCCACAGGCGGGAAGTGCGAGAGAAGAAGCTGCAGGAGTAGAATTGTCGTCTGCATTTGGCTAACCTGACTGTGAATGGGTGGGACCCAGTTGCCAGTCTGGTTGCGCGAGTAAACACCTGTTGAGGAGGCATCAGTGACTTAAGTTCGTCTGAGCAGAAGCTATGAAAGTATTTATAGAACAGACAAAAGGAGGCCACATTTCGACGATGGGGAAGTGGCTGTAGTCGAGCCGCCAGATCAGTACCTATCACATTACAGACTCACCTTTGGAGCCTGTCAAGAACACTGAGGAGAACGGCAGGGGCACCTGACCATAAATGGCAGTAGTACTCCATGCACGGACGGATGGTTGACTTGTATATATGCAGGATGGATTCAGGCGGGAAAAACATCCTGGATCAACATAGTTACCCAACCTTCTTAGCAGTAGATTTTGCTATGGATTCATTATAGTGGTACCATTTGAGGTCTGCGGACAGGGTAAGTCCGAGGAGGCGTAGTGTATTGCTCTCTCTTGGTCCATGCTTATGGGAGGCAGGTGGGGTTTCCTGTAATGGTTGACAGACAACAGCTTGGTCTTAGACGAATTGAAGTTGACAAGCCACTTCTTGCCCCAGTTCACCACAGAGTGTAGATCCCGTTCGAGGTCAGCAGCGAGATTATGTCTGTCCGCCACGACAGGTTTTTTACTGGTGCGGGAGTATATTGTAGTGTCATCTGCGTAGATGCTTACTTGGGACTTGATCTCATCTCGTTGATGAAAATAAGGAAGAGCGTCGGGCCCAGGATAGAGCCCTGTGGGACACCAGCATTCGTGCTGTAGGACGAAGAGGTACACCCATTCAAAACGACCTTAATTTTGCGGTTATTTAGAAAAGATTGGATTAGGTCAAGCAAGCGACCGGTAATACCGTAACCCCGTAGTTTGCATAGGAGGCCATAGTGCCAAACCCTGTCGAAAGCCTTGGAGATGTCCAGAGCAACCGCGCGAGCCTCCTCAGACTCATCAAGGGCTTGTAGCATGTACTCCGTTATGGTTGTTAGCAGGTCGGCCATGGACCTGGCAAAGCGGAAGCCATATTGCCTGTCAGAGAAGAGTTTGTGGGCAGTGAGATGATGAACTATTTCAGCATTGATTATGGCCTCGAATACTTTCCCGAATATCGGTAGATGACTGATTGGGCGATAGTTGGATGGGTCCGAGGGTTCACCACAATTCTTAAATACAGGAACGACTGAAGCGAACTTCCAGCATGCAGGAAAGCAGGAAGCAGAAAGGCAGTAGTTAAATAGTTTAGAGAGGACAGGGGAACGTTCAGGAGCACACCTCTTAATAACTATCACCTGGATTCCATCGTCTCCACACGCCTTATGGGGTCGAGTTTTGAAATTACTCTGGATACTACTGTCTGGGTAATATATACGTCGTGCAGGTTGGCCTCAGTTCTAATAGGGAAGTCGGGTGGGTGTACTCCGGACGAGTCAAATGTGGAGTTGGATGAGAATTTGCGGGCAAAGCACTCAGCTTTGTCCGAAGATGACGTGAGAACCTCAAATTCATGCAGTAAAGGAGGTATTGAGGATTTCCTATTGTTGAGCACTCGTTTGCAAATCTTCCAATAGTCCTTGGAGCCGAACCTTCGGTCAGCTATGCGCTGTCGCATTCTCTCAACAAACAACCGTTTGGCGTCATTTAGGGTTCTCTTGCACTCATTGCGAGCAGATATGAACAGGCGCCTATTGTGATCAGATGACTGTCTCCGGAACAGACGGAAGTAATGGGTCCTGTGGGCAATGGCGGCTGAGCAGGCCGGAGAGAACCACGGAGAGGAATGAGGTTTTAAGCAATACTTCCTGGTGGGTATGAAGGCATCAATGCCAGCTTTCACCCATGGCGAGACCTCAGAGGCACAGTCATCAACTGATAGGTCGAACACTTTTCCCCAAGGGACGCCGCAGAGGAAATCACGAAAGGCATCCCAGTCAGCTTTTTGGTAGAGGTAGGAGGTCCTATAGGTAGGGGTCTCCTGGGGGGAGTGAAATTGGAAAGAAATACTGAGAGAGACTACAGCGTGGTCGGTGTTGCCGAGAGGGCAAAGCTGCGAGACTTGACAGGCGTCAGGCGCAGAGGTGAATCAGGCGTAGTTGTTTGGGACAATTAGAAATAATGCTGTATACTTAAAATTTTGATGGAAACTTCAAGTGCATATTTGTAACAAATTTTTATGGAGTCCTTCCAAGCAAAGTAGTATTGCTACTGATGTGCAGGGGCTTACAATGAGATTATATTGAAGACAGAAAAGAAAACAGTACCGGTGATGTTTAAAAAGTATAAGATAGATGTGGGAATTTCGTGAAGAGAATGTAGGCATAAAGGTTTCATTTAAATATTTTGAGAATGTATATATGAGGGAAGCAAGCAAGCGAAAGTTCCACAGGCAGGAAGTGCGAGAAAAGAAACTGTGGTTGTTTTTAACAAGCCGTTTGACGAAACCGAAAAGTTCAAAGCCCTGGTAGCGTAACCGTCTGATCTTTACTACCTTTCATATATAAACTCTTATAAATAGTTTAAACTCTCAACTCAGATAAGAGGGAGGGGATGTATTCTAATATGAGACATAGATATCTGTCTGCTACCCTGTTTACTTCTTTAAATTCAAAAATTATTAATCCCACCTCATTTTATTTCCTGTTGATGGAAATCTTTTGGGGACATTTACCGGTATAATCTCTTTTGCCATTTGATTTTGATTAAATACATTTTTTTTTCGTTGCTGAAGAAACGAGAAAGTCCTCGTAGAATTGGCTATTCAACGAATTCAAATATCAAAATTTTTATTTTTTATATTTGGCTCTGTAATTAGAATATAATATTTGCATGGAGCCCTCCACTTTGATCAATTGTAATAATAATGAAATTATTATTAATTAGGATCGGGTTTTTGAGATTTACCTACCTGAGTATCCTTTTGAATTAAATAAAATATATATATATATACATATATATATATATGTGTGTGTGTGTGTGTGTGTGTGTGTGTGTGTGTTTGCTTCTTTTTACCCCGTAAATATGGTTTTTGAAGAAAGTAAAAACTCGAGGAAGCAATATACTTATTAGAGTGACTCTGCGGCCATTTTGGGTAGATGGCAGTCTTCAGCCTGAGAGGGCTGTCAGTCTTGGTTGAGCACTGTCCTGATTGAAACCTCCGCTGTCTTGCTGTCATATCCAAACACGAAAATCTAAAATTTTCTCAAAAGCAGTTGTCACCCGTGACAACCTTGCAGCAACTTCTGCAACAAACCAGACCAAAAATCTAATGCCCTGTATACCGTATTATATTGTCGATGCGGTGAATGTTTTGGACAGTGCATAGCCCAAACCAGCTTTTGGACAGTATATTCTACTTTCAGCACCAATTGATTGAATTTTGTCCTTTTTCCTTTCGAGACAAATGCATGAATTTGATATTAAAAGGAACAGTAAAAACTTTGCTTGAATTCAGCATAAACATCTCGACCTAAATAGCAGTAACTCGGGACATACTTCCTGCTATTTTGGGAGCTAGAAATTGTTTTCTTTATTAAGAACGGTTAAAATAAGCATAATGTGTTATACTCAACACGTCAGTGAAGTAGTAATTCGAATAATTTAATTGAAACGAAATTCTACCTATATGGAAAAGAAATTTATTGTGTGACAACTGTTAAATTTGGGAAGGTGAACCTGCATATAATGACTAATCTACACGACGTATTTATTCTAGTGTTCCTTATTTTCCACAACAGTCGATTGCCTTGAATAAAAAGTATTCAATCTACAGAAAAAACACTACTGCAAAAACTTTTAGACCCAAAAATAAATTTTTTGCTTACGGAACGAGTACTCCTTCCTATAAATGGTCTCTTATTCTCATATGATTTAATACTAACAGGAATTCTTATCACAGAACAATATCCTAAGCGTTAAAATTATTGATTTGTGAATTTGGTGACATAATAATTCTAAGTTGAATCCTTTGGCCCGACCAGGAAATAATTAGAGAATAAACAAACACCCACCCAAGACCCAGAAAATATAAACCGTCACGCAGCAAAATATGCCAACACGATAAGAAAAAGGTCAAACCAGTAAAAAAGGTCAATGCAACAAAAGAGTCCATCTCAATATAAAGCAATTAAACAAACACACACTCACGTATGAATTTTAATAAACGCTAAACAATAATAAAAAATGAATAAATCGCTCCCACAAAAGTCACACCACGCTATATATAAACAAGGAAAACCCGGGTCTAACGCCAAACTAGCCTTGACTCGTGAGCACATCATAATGGTGTCCTCACGAAACTTCGAAGTCGGCATGAAGCTGCTCAGTTGAAGTGACAAACTCTTTGTGCTTATCAACTCCCTATCTCCACCCAGATATCCCAATATTGAGCATTTTAAAAATTGTTTTTTAAAATGCTCGATAAACTAAAAAAAAACTTGCTTGCCAAAATACATTTTATCAGGAAAACCACAGAAAGAACAACAACTTTGACGCAAAATATTATTGCATTTAAAAACTATATATAAATTCAGTTGGATGGTGTATGTTTGGAACCCTGGGTTTCACGCTTTTGCGATCGTAAGTCAAACACTAACGATCTCAAAAGCGTGAAACCCAGGTCACAAACTCACACCATCCAACTTAATATATTAGCTCTATGACTGATATTGAGCGTTTTCAAATATATAATACATAAATAATATAATATACATAACAAATTGCATATATATATATATATATATATATATACACATGAATGCACTAAATTTAACTAGTAAAATGAAATATCAAAACGAAAGTCAACCTTTTATAGAAACACACACTGCAGAACCAAATTAAGACAAAAACATGATATTGTGGAATCTCCCTTTTGTATATGATAATGGACTCGACTGAGTGTACATATACTCCTACCATAGAGAGAACAGTAGTCGAAGCCGGCATTTGCCTCTGCTGCTATGACACTGTCAGCTCTCTGCCTTTGAGTAGAGAGCGCTCTCTGCTTCCGAGCAGAGAGAACTAGCCCAATCGTGGTTCCGCCGAAGGGTAGAATCATGACTCGGTAGAAATAGACAGACATTTTTGGCCTGGTTATATGGCCGGGAAGATACACTATAAAATGACCTTGTGTCACATCTAACCTTGCGTGGGAAGGGTGGTAAATACCGTCACAGCCGGCTTTTGCCTCTGCTACTATGACACTGTCAGCACTCTGCCTTCGGGTAGAGAGCGCTCTCTGCCTTCGAGCAAAGAACTCTACCCCAGTCGTGGTTCCGCCGAAGGGTAGAATCACGGCTGGGGAAAGATAAGCAGATAATTTTGGCCTGGCTATATGGCCGGGAAGACCCACATTAAAAAGACCTTGTGTCACATTTCGTCTTACGTGGGATGGTGGGTAAATACCGTCGCAGCCGGCAATTGCCACTGCTACTATGACACTGTCAGCCCTCTGCCTCCGGTAGAGAGCGCTCTCTGCCTTCGGGTTGAGAGCACTAACACAGTTGTGGTTTCACCGAAATGTAAAATCACGACTGGGGAAAGATAGGCAGATTTTTGGCCTGGCTATATGTCCGGAAAGACCCACATTAAAAAGACCTTGTGTCACATTTCGCCTTAAGTGGGAAGGTGACTAAATACCGTTGCAGTTGGCAGTGGAGAATATTCGTAGAGATCCGTTAGAGTTAACGGAGAGTAGCGGAACTGATACGGAAGTTATCCAGAGACTACCGCATCGGAAGTCTAACTAGCTCTGAGCTCCACTCAGCTGGAATAATATACACGGATATACTATTTCCAACGACTTCACTTCAAGACTTATATATATATATTTCTTACTAATAGTATTCCTGGATTTACAAACCTGCGTTCAATTTTGTATATTACATTCAATATAACCTACTTTTGTATCTCCATATCTCGGTTTGTTGTTCATTATTTTGCGTGGTTTCACATCCGGAATCCACAACACATAACAACAATAACGAATAAAAAAATCAAGGCTGGATTAAGTCCAGTATAAATCGATTCTTGAAACACTTATTACAGACTTTCAAAAATATTTAAATCCTGTTCTTACAAATTATATGGATCACTAACAGTTTCTCATTACAAATATTGATCTTCAGATTCGGGGGAAACATTTTAAAACCTTTGAATATACCTGCAACGACCACCACATTCTTCATTCTGAAGAAACTTACGAAAACAGCCTTCGTCTGCCGACAAAATTTAAAATATTCCCCCTTTCAAATGGAGCTTAGTTGACACAAGTAATTATATTTAAACGGAAGGTCTATTCAAATATGAGTATCTACTAAGGTTTGAAGAGAGAATATATATATATATATATATATATATATATATATATATATATATATATATATTCTCTTTTCTCTCATTTCATATATATATATATATATATATATATATATATATATGAAATTATTTGTTTGAACGTTATTTTTTATCGATACTCGTATTTAAGTAGATATTCCGTTTTATAATCAAGCAGTATATATATTTATTTCTACCGGCCTGATTATTTACGATAAATGTTTGTTACGACAATATGTCATTCGGCAGGATTCAAACCTGCGACACCTATCCACATAGGGGAAGCCACCAACTGATCTGGATTCGTACATGCCCAAGATATACATTTAGCACGGTTGCATCCCGTCATTACCTCACAACTCTTATTCTCTTCGTCTGGGCATCATACAATAGTTCTTCCCCTGACATATCATCTCCATTCCTGTAAGGTCGGATTTTCTTTAACTTATCTTATTTCATATTAGGGGTTCTATTGTTTTTTTTAATTTTTTTTCTTTTAATTCTCACTGGTGGCTGGCGAGTCTGGTACAGTTCCCGTACTTTTCTAACTTAAATGATAACTTATGATTGTACTAACTTTTTTTAGACATTGCCTTCCGTGCATCCCACATAAACCTTTTTCTGTCCACCGGAATCTTCCACTTCCGCTTTATGCACGACTCCTTTCGTCTTACAAGCTCTAATTAAGCGGACATTTACCTTTCCCCGTCAAGTTAAATGAATCACTACTATTTTAGCATGTTTAGGTCTTAGGTAGAACAATAATGATTTAGTGATATATGTCTTACTAATTACCCCATAGCTGATAGACAAGAGGTGGATTCATACATTTCTCGAGAGTACTTGCGCATACAAGTGAATATAACAAACCCAACTTGAATTGGATCTCGGCTCTCCAATTAGCAAACCCGTGCTATTGTCCAGTACACCATACGCACATTCAAACTTACAGCATCTTGTATTTCCAAATGGTTACCCGTCTAGATACTGACGAAGTCCGATGTTTCATACATTCTGTGATCCAACCCGATGTTGTCGTAAGCCCGAAATAGTTGGAAGCCTTGGAAAAGGGTAAAAAAAAAACTATAAAATTGCCTGAATGAGCACGTAAAGATCAAACAACTTGGTAAATTAAATGATCGATTTTATATTGCATTCATTTTACGAATAGACCCCCACCACTTGTAAATCGACAAAAATATCAATGATTTCAGCATATATCGCGGCTTTTCCAAAAATATTTTCTTGTAAATGCATATAACAAACGCAATCGGAATTCAAACTAGGCTCTCCGATCAACAATTCCGTAACATTTTTCATCACAGCATGCGCACAATAATGCTTGCATTGTCTGGAATTCACAAGCGGTTACCTTGTATCAGATAAGAAATTAATTAAAATCAACCTTCTTCTTCACTTTTACAAAAATTCACAACGATGTGTGAAATGATGGTTTTCCCAAAAAGAAAAATGATTGACCATTTGCTTAACGAAAAAATCAAAACCAAATTTTGCAAGTAGGTGTTAAAATAATTTTTGACCAATGGGTGTGACTTACAAGACATGAGGACTTAGCGGTCCAGTGCTAAATTGAAAAAAGACTGTATAAATGACCTCGGCGTCAATCAAGAGACACAGATGGGAACCACGTGATGAAAGAAATAACATGTAACGGCAACTTCAAATCAACCCGGAGATAAGGTCAGGTCGCACCTTGTTCTCTTTCTCCTGATCCCTTTCAACAATAACTATTACAAACATTATGTACGAACTCTACTCATAAACTTTTTAATAATGTTTCTAATTGAATATTAATTTCTACAAATTCTAATTATTTCTCCTTTTAATAAATTTTCATTTTAAAATGCAAAATGTATATTTAATTCTTCTTACGCTATTCCACACAATTCAACATATTCCAATCTTTTGATGAAAACTTTCTGATAACAATTCTGATGATAATTCAGCATAAAACTTGTAGGGATTTCGGTTAAACGAAGAAAAAAGTGCTAGACTGCTACGTGATGTCAGTTCTTCAATACGGCTGTGAATGCTGGACAATATCTTCGAAAATGAGGACAAAACTGGAAGCGGCCGAAATGTGTTTCTACAGAAGGATGCTACGGATATCGTGGACTGAGCATACAAGCAACGACGAGGTGTTAGAAAGAATGGCAACTTAAAAGGAAATTGATGCTGAGCATCAGGAAGAGACAACTGAAGTTTCTGGGACATGCAATGAGGAAGGAGAGCCTGGAGAACCTGATACTGACTGGACAGATAGAAGGAAGGAGAGACAGAGGAAGGCAGCGGATAACATATTTGCAGGGCCTGATCAGGTGGATGACGGAACGGGGGTTGCCAGGAGCAACAGGAGCAAACATACTAAGAGCCACAAGGGATAGGGAGAAGTGGAGAGCCATGATCGCCTACGTCCTGAAGGGACAGGGCACATAGAAGAAGAAGAAGACACAAGGTCGAATTAAAGATACATTAACCAGCTCCCTACGAAACAACCTATGTAGGTACTGACCAGATTCGTCGTTGCTTAAGTTTAATGATCAACTGAGAATCTATGCTTTAACGTGACGTGGTTGTAAGCCCGAAAACATACTCTTAAATATTTTATATACTTACGTTCTTTCCAATGTTTCTAGTTTGCTGTTAGACTCCACTTATTTCATTCTGATTCTATGCAGGTATGTGTTTATTTACTTTACTCAAACTAAGTTACATTTGTTTACTCTTTTTTCAATTTGATAATAGAAAAATAGTCTAGTGAAGGATTAGGTTTTTTCGTCGTTTTTACCCTTTTTCATACAGCAAAAGCCAAAAAAAAAACATGATGAATATAAACGTAGAAAGGAATAAAAGTTATTTTAAGTGATGCCTATCAAACTTCAAATCTCAAAACATTTTACATTTTTATACGTTTATATTTTTCTTTAAAAATCTCTTGTGCAATCAGTAAAGCCAGGGTTTTAGTTTCCGCCAAAGAGACTGTCGTCTTTACGACCAACTAAGATGGAATTATAGATTGGCTTGCTGAGCGTCGGACCAAACACAAGGCAGATGTGAGCTCTTCTGTCAAAATGCCAGCTGCGAGGTGGAGCTCACAGGACGCCAGCGGTCACTGACTAGGGTGGGTTGGGCTTGATAACGAAACGCAGTGCCCCCGGGTGAACAGACATGAATTCAGAATAACAGACTGCCCGCTTAGTTCTGTGCGTTCGACAGAAGAAAGAATAACAGTGATTACAAATCACTATCAGCTTTGAACGATTCTCTGGCGTCTTTATGAGAAAGAAATCTTGGGTCCTGCAGTGTCAGAGAAAACAGAATCGGCAAATCAACTTATTCAAAAATAACTTGCCAGTGCTGCGTGTATCTGATGAAGCCACTTTCTCACCTAGAGCCGCAAAAAGAGAATATACCACCGAGATGAAGCCAATACATCGGAGAGTCTATAGCGGGTATATCTTCGCTTTTTATTTTTCTAGTTGTAGTAGGATTCCGTTTGTAGTGAGGGGTAATTGTATACCGTGCAGGTTAACGGAATTTGGCCTTGTGGGAAGATAGCCCACTATAATTTATAAAATGATTATAAAATCAAGAAAGGTAATTTTGAGTATAAAATAATGTATATATATATATACATTTCAATTAATGTTTTACAAATAAAGTAATACTTGAAATAAAAGTCCAACGGAGGTTAGAGAGTTCATGACAAATAATGTTCATGGAAAATAATGAGCTGAAAGGGATTAAAGGCTTAGGAATGTGGAAGCGTCTTGTAGTTAAAGAATGTTCATTTAGAAGTTGCCACTTCTAAGGTCAGTAGGTCAGTAAGTTGGTTTGTGGGGAAGGTCTTTGAAAAGGTCACTCCTGAAGTCAATAAGTACTTTTGAGACAGGGAAGAAATTATGATAGGTTAAGGGAGGCGAATGTTAAGTAGCCGCTCGACTTAAGTCAAGTGGATATTAATTGCATTCTCCTGTCATCGTAAGTCTGTCTCACGAAGCTTTTGTGTCTCCATTTTTTATATCTGCTTTTTGGATCAAAAGCTAGTCGTTTCGAATTTCATCCTTGTATTTGATTCTGGGCTTCCCATTGACTGGTAAATAAAATTCGCAAAATGGTAATTTGATATTTGATTAATTTTTGTTTTTCAACCTGAACATCTACGCGAATTCACTTGCGCGGAAATGATTTTTATTCATTAGCTTTCTGGTCGGCATAGAGCCAACATCCGGTTCAACTCGCTTTTGTTCGGTCGGTATCACCACAAGTTCATCCATGACAACAAGGAAGAGAATTCACATCATTATCAACAGACCTATGTCGTTTCGTAGCTGACACCCGACTAGTATTCTCCATATATGTCTGTTAAAAACCGTCGAGAATTAATAATAATAATTTTACAAATTGAACGTTATGACTTTAAAGGCCTCCCCTACAAATTTGAAGAAAGAGCCTCTGATTAAGGAAATGTTATTTTGAATCATAAATAAACACAAGCGGGCAATAAGTAAGGTTATAAAATTTATTAATAATACAATTATATGATAATAATATAATTCGTCAGGATATATTAAATATTTGTAATAAAATAAGATCGCCAAATGACAATCGATATTAAGCAAATCTGTTTATATCATTTTACTGTCGAAATGGCTAGATCTAACCGTAATTACTGTGCTAACAATTTTTTTTATCGCACTTCTCACTTGTTGAATTCTATCACAGTATTTTGCTTCCTAATCAACCTTGATCTTAAAAAAATGAAATGCAATATCAAACATTTTTTCTTCTTAATATTTGTTCTTTTATTGTCCTCTTTCTTTAAGAGTAAATTTTTCTCGTATTTTCTAATATTTAGTCATCCACTTCCGTCAAAGTGGCTTTATTGTCTTACTGCGGGTGAAAAGATTAAAAAAATATCACCAAACTGAAAGTATTAACATACTGTCCATACCAGTAAATTAATTAATTAATATTGTAAAAAAATAAATAAATGAATAAATAGATAATCATCAGTTAACTTTAAAAAATAATTGTTTTCTTGGAACGATGAAGAATATATACGTTTACTACGACAGCGCGAGTGAAAGAGAAATCTACGATACATAAAAACCTTATTAAAATCTGAGTAAGGTCGGCACTAGCCAAAAGGATGACGAGCAAAACATAAGAATAGATGAGACAGTAATAGAGATGCTGAAGAACTTAGGCAATTTTGGAATTGGTGAGATTACCAAAATGATAAATAAAATATACGACAGTGGTGAAATCCCGGGAGATCCCAGTAACTCAACTTTGCGTTGCAGATAAGAAATTCAGATAGATACGGTTTCTTCCGACAATCAACTTGATATGGTACATAAGCTGACTATATCATGAAGATATCAATGAATAGGTTTTTATGGCATTATAACATCCGAAATAGGTTTGGAATAGCGCAGTTTTGTTCAGTATTCTGGAACAGAATTACTGTTTTTATAATTCTAATTTTAGCAATACAAAGAGATAAACAGGTATGTAGTAGGTTTAGAGATAGTAGTGTTTTCTAGCTTGCTTGAAGCATTGTGTATATTAGGTGTATGGGTAGGTATTTGAAGGCCATCACAATGCGTTTACTATAATAAAGGAAGGTAAAGAAGGTGTTGGGTATTACCTATTTATTATTCATTAATATTTCAAGATCAGTAGGTATTTGAAGGCTATCACAATGCGTTTAGTATAATAAAGGAAGGTAAAGACGGTGTTGGGTATTACCTATTTATTATTCATTAATATTTCGAGATCAAAATCTCATCTTCAGAATGGGAGGAAAGCTTGATTTCACATCCGCTCGTGGACCGTGGTTTTCACCGAATGGTCATCTTTCGCTGTTACTGCTGTCGTTAATTGTAGTGAGTGTGTGGGTGTACCTGTGTGTGTGTGTGTGTGTGTGTGTGTGTGTGTGTGTTATATGTGTGGGGTGACTGATAGTAGGATTAGGCTTTTTCGCATCTTTGTTAAAGGGATAGTGGGCGCCGTTCTACGATCTAATGATATGTCTGTCTGATTTAATTTATGGTTTATATATGTGCGCGTTGACCGATAGAAGGATTTGGAATGTTCTTTACCTTCCTTTATTTTACTAAACGCATTGTGATAGCCTCCAAAACTTACCCATACAGCTAAGCATTAATTAATCAATTGCTCAAGTGCACTAAATTGGATAGCACAGAAAAATCTACTTGAATTTATTTTTATAATCATATCGCCCAATGCAAGGCATTTCACTGCCACTGTTTTGCAGGGGGGTTACATAGGAGGAAAGTTATGATAAAGAGTGACAGGTTATAGGGGGTGTCAGGAAGTGGGTAAGAGAAGGATGAGAACACAGATGAGAGTGGAGTGGATGGAGAAAGGAGCATGAGAGAAAGGATGCAGGTTAAGGAGATAAGAGATGACTATTGACTTTACATTTAAATATTTAGAGATTGTAGCTTTCAGGAAAGCAAGTAAAGGAAAGGGAATTCCACAGGAGGAAAGTACGAGAAAAGAAGCTGCCAGAGTAGAATTTGCGTTGGGATCGATCACATTAGAGATTCTTCGTTGGATTTTGTCAAGGACCCCTAGATCGAGAGCAGGAGCACCGCACTAGATATGGCAGCAGTATTCAATGCACGGGCGAATGCTAAGTCGGGATCAATCACATTACAGATTCTCCGTTGGATTTTGTCAAGGACCCCTAGGTGGATAGCAGCAGCACCCGACCAGATATGGCAATAGTATTCAATGCACGGGCGTATGGTAGATTTATATATGTGCAGAATTCCTTCCTGGCCATACACAAAGAACCGACTTTCATAGCAACGGATTTAGCTATGGATTCTATATAGTCATTCCACTTAAGGTCTGTTGTGAGAGTTCAGCCGAGGAGGTGCAGTGGTTTGCTTTCAGGGAGACTAGTGGATAAGTTTGATTTACAATAAAAAATATTCGAATAGACTTCGACAAAAGTAAATATTCGAATAGAAAACAGGGCGATAGTTCAGCGACATATACAAGGGTAAGCGCGAAGGATTCTTAATTTAGTAATGTGGATACCATAAGATATTCAGATGAGGCTGTTTTGACGACCAGGAAATTAACTAAAATTTTAAGGGATAGTATAGGTAATCAGGAACAAATGAGTAACCAGTAATTCAAGTAACTTAGTCCCGATGATATGGTCTAGTATACTTTTGGGATAAGCAATCGCTGTTGGAGTATACGAAATTCGTCTCTGAGTGTAAATGATCACGAATCAGTGCAATGGAACTGTCAATGGCGCGTTTAGGAGATTAACGGGACAGAACCAATATCACGTGATCACACCCTAAATATTACTGAAAGAACCCCAGCCTTATTGAAAATTAACTTCCATAGCTGCATGACGCCTGTACCACAACTGAACTCTGCCATCAGCCGCAACAACCTAGACCTTGACTCGCACCACGTATTGTCTGTCTTCTATGATCCAATTGGTGATGTCAGTGGCTCGGATGAGGTACTGTTCTCGGTGTCTTGATGCTAAAAGTAGCACGCTGGTTGGTCCTCTTCTAGCATATTGCTTGTAATTTAAAGGATCTTGAATTGACTTGTAGACATAATGTACTTAATGTTGATGAAGATTCTTAAAAAAAACTCTTCAAAAAATACTGAAATGTTATCGGTTCTGACCTGGCATGTCTAATCACTTTACCGCCGTTGTAATGAAGCTTTCCTACGTTTAAATATTTTTATGCTAAATGCTCTGATGAGCTTTCATCTTTAGTAACTTGGCAATTGGGTCTCATCATTTTGCTACTGAAATTGCTTTGGTTGACAAGTTGGATAATAATAGTTTCTTCTCTCGCCTTTTCTACCTATGGAATTATCTTCCAACTTCTTGTTTTCGTCTCAACAAAAAATTAAAATTTTACGTTAATCGTTTTTTGTTTTGTTTTATTTTTTTTTGTTTTTGTTTTTCTTAATCCGTACTTTTATTGTTTTATCTCTTCAGTGACACTTTACCATATTTTTTCCTTCTCAGTAAACCATTGAGTTTTAGTAGCTTCCTCGCCTTGCCAGGGGTGAAATGTTTCTTTAATTGAATCAGTCTCACTTTTTTTAACCAGTCACCTCTTTTCTTCTAAACTGAAAGGCTGAAGTGCTAACAATATTCTACTATTTAACCCATAGCTAGAGGGAGAAGAAATACGTACATGCTTTTTCCAGGTGTATTTACGCGTAACGGAAGGCATCAAACGCAACTGGAATTCGTACATATTTTACATTCCAAGCCTCAATCCATTGCCCCATACTCACAACCAAACCTACAGCGCCTGGAATCATCAAGCGGTCACTCGTCTAAGTACTGACTTGCTTAACTGTCCTGATCAGCAGAGAACAAGTTTTATACTATAATGTTTTTATGCTTTTCTACAACGATAGAAGACGATTTTTCGTGTTAGTGAAGATTTTCGTGTTTGGCATGAAAGTTCCGATACAACTAAAACGGGACATTGCATTATTTAATGTGGAACAAAAAACTCTCCCTATCGACAGTCATCGAGGATTAATATACGTTTACAGTCATCGGAATTTAGCACAGTTAGTTTCTGGGGAAAGTGTAAAATCAATGATGGTGGCTTTGCAAAATAAATAAATATCAGAATTTTCAAACTGTGAAAGGTGTCATGCTACTTTTTGAGCAGAAAAAAGGAAAACAAGCGTAAGGTGTCATGTCTGAAAAGCCCTTTGTTTATATGTGTGGAAGGTATTATGTCCGGAGCAACATTTACATATATATATATATATTTATATATATATATATATATATATTTACATATATGTGTGTGGAGGGTATTATGTAAGGAGTGGCTTTTGTATTTATGTGTGTATGCACTGAATTTGTATACGTCGGGAAATATAGCTTACGTCGAGTGCAGTACATTTTCGATATACGAGTGGGCGTATCTCAATCTAATTCTTGACTCGGGTTGCTGCCAGAAACAATTCTGCACAGACCGATCACAGAAAAGCGTCTGTAATTTCTCAAATAATTCTGCTTATGGTAATTCCAACAAATAAGACGGTTCTACAAGGCGAGGGAATAAATAATACATTTTAGTTCAACGACAATAAAAAAAAAACGAACGTAGATTTTCTTTGATATTTTTTTTTCCTTTTTACAGATGTTTGAAACAGACGAAAATAGGTTTGAATCGCAATGGCGATTGATGCAGTCACCAAAATAGCGGGAAAAGGATTGGTTCTCACAATAAATTCGAAAAAGAAAGGCTGCGTCGTATACATTTGCCTCAGAGCGATGCTCAGTTCGTACTCTTTTAGACTGTTACCAATGCCATGATATCTGATTTTCTCCGTTAGCCTATAACAAAAGTACTCGTGCATGCTTTTAAAGTTTTGTAAACAGACAAAACACACATTTCTTGTTCTATTCCGTCATCTTGCTTTCCACTAAATTTCGATCTTCAACATTTAAAATGCAAGGAAAATCTTCTGTCTTAAATTCTTGTCATATAATAATGCTTTTTCCTTAATAATGTTTATTTTTTCTTTTAAGGATATTCACAAACACTCAGTAACCTTAATGTGTCTTAGTTAGTATACTGTCTTACTTCGGATTAAATGTTAAAAACAAAATTGCATTTGTCTATATTTCTGAGATGAGGTAGTATTTACATTATTTACATTATTGTCTTCATCTTGGTTGCCGTTTGTACTACGTTTCGGCCGTGTACGTTCTGTCCTTCTTCAGGTGCTAGGAATTTCGAACCGAACGCTTTATAAGAATCACTGGAGTATATAATTCTCATTCCTTGTGCGAAGCCTCTTTTGGTAGTTATAAGTTATCTCCCTCTAACCAGACACATGGCTCAATAGACATAGACGTCGGTTAGTTCCAGTATCTTGACCCAAAGAGTTGGGAGTTCAATACCAGGCTACAGCAATTGTGAACAATTAATTTAGAGCAGCCGGTGAATATCCTGATGAAACATATCCTAAGAAATAGAATTGTCTTGGCTAACACGTTTACCTGACTTGACTTTCTTTTGGGGAGTACTTAAGGGCAAAGTTTAGAGTAAAAAATCAACTAGTGCTACTGATTTGAAAAACTATATAAGAGATGCATTTAACACACAAAGAGACTTTTGTCTATACTGAGATAAGGTAGTACTTACACTTTTTAAATTGTTCAGACCGTTGTATCTTTATTGGCTTTTTCGAAATTCCAACCAGCTGAAAAAGGATGGAGCGTACATCGACCAAAACATCGTAAATATGCCAATAAAGATGAGGACAACAATACGGACAATGTAAATAACACGAAGAATTTGTGAAAAAGTGGTTGTCAAAGCCTGAGGGTTAGATTTCAAAGCCTGAGGGTTAGATTTCAAAGCCTGAGGGTTAGATTTCAAAGCTGTTTCAGTATCTCTGTTGAAAAGGTACTTATTTAAGTGTTTTTGCGCTCATACACAACTGAATTTTATCTAATCTCAAATTATTTATAAATGGAACTTTGTCTGTGTTTCTGTGTCTGTCTGTGTGTCTGTCTGTCCGTTACCTATAAACTCCGAAACGGCTGAACCGATTTTTTTGAAAATTTACACAGTTGTACTATAAACGTCTGCAAGTGTTCTTAGCTAGGTTTTTGTCGATGTATCCCCGATAAATATCGAAAATTGATAATCGAAAAAATCGGGTTAAAGAAGGAGTGGTCCGATTTTAATCAAATTTGATAAACTCATAGACAAAGACATAACAAACGATATTCAGAAGTTTCACGGTTGCAGTTCTTACAATAGTGCAGAGAATCGATAATATATACCGGATCTGATCAAGATCAGTTTTTCATACCTTTTATTTTAGTTTTTGCTTCGAGTTTGGCTCTAAGTATGTATAATTGAAGTTTTTAGTCTCAGCCATGATACCATTTACTCAGAGGACTTATTTAGCCTTCAAAATTCAGTTTACGACGAAAAAAACTTATTTGATATCTATACCAGGAAATCAAAATTTGACTTACATCCATTAATTTTTCTTTCAGTCTACGGTTTCGCTTTAACTGGAAACAACTATTGCTTTTTATTGTTTCATGCTAGCGTCCAAGAGTCTGAGCTCCAGGACTATGGATTAGTTTTAAAGCTTTCATTATATCCGAGCAACGCCGGGCTATACTTCTATAGTAATAATTGTATTAGTAAATATAACTGTAGATGTAATATTAAAATATATGTTATAATTGACTGCCTACCTAGTTTTGATCACCCTAGATATCTATTTGATTTTTAATTTATTTGTTTGAACATTATTTTAATTTACTATATTTTGACATCATTTTATTATTTGAGCAAATAAATTAGATATGTCTGTTGTTTATCCATTTCGTAAATCTGAAATTTCCGTAATGCATTTAAATGTCAATGTCATAATTTTATTTGTAAGTAGAACTGTATAAGTAATCTGAAAATGAATGTTTCGCATTTACTATCAACCTACTTTAGGACCACCCTGAATATATGACTTGAGTCTCATTTTTTTAAGCAGTAAAACAAAAATCTCTCAGATTCACTCGTTCTAGTAAAAGTGAGAATTTTGATTCTCCGATATAAAAATGATCCCAAAACAAGGATAATGATTATTGGGTGGGATCAAATGTTCAACTCCTTCCAAATTTTTATTGGCCAGAAAAATTCCCTGAGAAAACTAACCTGGGGCAGGTTGAGATATTCAGCATAATATTTGTGCTGCCTCGGACACATCGTCCGAATTGTCAGCGGTTTCATATCTTTTCGGAGGAAAAGCTAACCCCGACAGATGCTACAAACGCTAGAAAATGACTGTAAAAGAAACCTGATTCTATGTATCAGACCAAATTATGAGAACCTGTAGTCTCCAGAAATGACCAGGGATGAAAACAGTGTAGAAAGACTTCTTCACGTTTGATGTGATATTTGACCAACTGTCAGAATTCTAGAGAATTTTCCCGGCCAGCATTGAGAGAAAGAATGTCTTTAACGATCAGTCTTGAGTGGGTGAGAAGGTTTTTTTTTTCTTCGGGTAGTGTTGTGAAAGAACGAAGGAGATTTTTTCTCCCCATAAGATGTGCAATGTGGTGCAGTGGATATCGACTCGGAACAACAAATCGGGGAGCCGAGTTCGAATTCCAATTGAATTTCTTGCATTCACTTACGCACAAATACCCTTGAGAAAGGATTAATACGTATCTTCCCTCCAGTTATGGGTTAAATAACAGGACAAATTGGGTTCTGTAACTATTGGCTGGCAACTAGTCTACCACACAAAGCAACGACAACCTACTGCTGGATAATCTTCAGCCCAGTCAGCCATGTCTCTTTCGAGACATGATCGCCCAAGCGTCTATCATGTATGCCACTTAACTGACTGACTGAATATAATATTTGGAAACAATACTACTGGACATAAAGTGGGATCGGTTTTCTATTGTTATGAAGTAATAACCTGAACCCCGACTAATGGTACTTAATATAATAATGTAATATAATATATCTCTTCTCTCTCCGGCTATGAGTCAAATAACGGGACAGATTTGGTTCTATAGCCTTGGTTAGCAACCAGTCTACCGCAGAGAGAAATGGCAACCTACTGCGGGATAATCTTCTGCCCAGTCAGTCATGTCTCTTTCGGGACATAATCGCCCAAGCGTTTATTACGTATGGCACTTAACTGATCCCCGGTTAGCGGTGTGAAAGAGAGAGGGAGTGAGTTTTGTTTTTTCGGGTCAGCCTTGCGAAAGGAGATTTTTCCCCGTCAGCATTGTGAATGATATAGAGACAAGGAGGTCTCTCCCTTCAGCTTATCAAGAGAGAGATATTTTATGTTTTGCTTAGGTTTATGGATAAGAATAGTTTTTTATTCGCTATGCCTTGCCTTAAAGAGTGATTTTTCTCGGTTAGATTTTCGGTAGAAGAAAAAGACTTTCCCGATCAGAACTGCGGACGAAAGTTAGTTGAATCTGTGTGCGTTGTGTACGCGTGGTAGACATAAACAGCCCTGAGATAAGACATTATTTACAAGACTTACAAATATTGATTAAAAAACTGTTTATAAATACGCCAAAAAATCAAGATATTATTCACTTTTCAAATTACGTTACTGCATTAGCAAAGAATTAAGAACAAAATATGAAAATAGTAATAGATTGAAGACTGATTATATTTCTTTCCTGTAAGGCTTAATGAAGACGTCAGAATATAATGTAAAACATCAATTTAATTGACGCTAGATACAGATTCATTCCAATTAGGCTATTAGTGACTGACTGGAATTATCTATATAATCTTCCAGAGAAAGTAGCAAAAGCAATCAACTGAAATCTACGTCAGACACCCACGAAACGAAGCTGGAAAGTCTGAGTAAACACTAAACTTACCCAATATTTGAAATCTCGCTTCCAAGTCGTCCGGAAATTAGTTAGTATCCCTTATTTCGATGCATACACAGGGACATAAAAATTATGGGGCCGACCAAAAAAAATAAAATTACCGCCAGCACCCACAAGCATCCGAGCATCAGGGTCGTCACCTTTTTTTATTCCTTTTCTCCCCAATGGTGACGCTGAAGAAGATGGCTATGAAGGCTTAGCCTACTCCTGAATAGCCGCGAGCAGGAGAAAAAAAAGGAGCATGGGCAGTAGACGCTGCCGGGCAAGTCGGGCCCTCTTGAAGGCACGTGGCAGACCCTCTTCATGTCGACGCTTAAACTCAAAATCCTGGGTCCTCCACATCGGATGGTCCTACGCCAGGACGACCGACTTGCAGCAATGGTTTCCCAGGTCTCAGAGTCGATGTTGGTTTATGTCAAGGGTGTTTTCAAAAGAGTTTTGAAGCATCATTTTAGTCCTCCGCATAAAAAACCTGCCGCTGGCTACTTCCTCAAACACGATTATAGGGTGGGTGTTGGGTAGATATAAATCTAAAATTATTTACAAATGGAACTTAGTCTCTGTGTGTGTGTGTGTGTGTGTGTGTCTATGTGCGTGTGTGTGCCCGTTACCTATAAACTCCGAAACGGCGGAACCGATTTTCTTGAAAATTTGCACGGTTATTCTACAAGCATCTGCGAGTGTTCTTAGCTAGGTTTTGGGTCGAGGTACCCCCGATAAATATCGAAAATTGATAATCAAAAAAATCGGCTTATAGAAGGAGTGGTCCGATTTTAATCAAATTTGATAAACTCATAGACAAAGACATAAGAAACGATATTCAGAAGTTTCAAGGTTGCAGTTCTTACAATAGTGCTGTAAA
Source organism: Ascarosepion bandense (assembly GCA_037127315.1). Classification (NCBI taxonomy): domain Eukaryota; kingdom Metazoa; phylum Mollusca; class Cephalopoda; order Sepiida; family Sepiidae; genus Ascarosepion; species Ascarosepion bandense. The sequence continues at coordinate 1,486,579 of JBBBDQ010000220.1, forward strand.
TCGATAATATATATATAAAAAAAGGCAAGTTGTTTGTGTGTGTGTCTGTTTATCTGCCTGTATTTCTGTATCTTTTCATCCTTTTTATTTTAGTTTTTGCTTCGGGTTTGACTCTAAGTAGGTATAATTGTAGTTCTTAGTCTCAGCCATGATACCACTTACTCAGATGACTTATTTAGCCTTCAAAATTCAGTTTACGACGAAAACAACTTATTTTATATATCGATACCAGGAAATCAAAATTTGACTTACATCCATTCATTTTTCTTTCAGTCTACGGTTTTGCATTAACAGCTATTGCTTTTTAGTGTTTCGTGCCAACGTCCAAAGAGTCTGACTTCGATGACCATGGATTAGTTTTAAAGCTTTCATTACACCCGAGCAACGCCGGGCTATACTGTTAGTCTTATATATATGAAAGAAACATGTACGACAAAGTGAAAAAGGGTTTTCTTATACTGCATTTGGTCTCTTTGGACTTCATCAGAAGTTTGTTTACGTTGATGCGACTGCACATGTGTATGAAGGAATTTTGAATTAAAAAAAAAATTATTTTGCTTTAAAGTGTTTTGGGAATATAATCTATCCAATTTCATTTAAAAAATTTTTAAATTTTTTTTCGTCATCTTTTTTATTAAATATTCCACATTGGGATAATAGAAGAATTTATATGGATGGCGAAACGTTATAAAATCCTGGAGGCAAAATTACTTTTACTGTGGATGAACTAGCGATTAAAGCACTTTCGAAACATTTTCGTATATTTGTGAATAATTTTCAATTTTAATTAGAATAGCATTTTTTATGTCCCAAATGTGATCAGTCTCGTTACGGTGAAATACGAATGCATTTGAAATCTTTTTTATGTCCCTCTTATCTTTTATTTAAACTTATTGAGGTTTCTCCAATATATTACTTCCGCCAACCCATTCAGGTGATAGAATATATTCCATTCCTTCAAGCTTAGGTTCTTTGATTTGCATTGATGAAGTCTTTTATTGTTTTAGTTGTAGTTGTGTAACATTATATATATATAAATATATATTGTCATCCGCAGACAGATCTGTTTCGCCCTATCACAGCTCATCAGTACGGTTAGACTCTGATTGCTTTTTTACCCAGGATTGAAACCTGACCGAAATGGCGTCAGTCGGCGACTCTACCCTGGGCTATGGGCGTTCGGTGGAAGTAGGCAGACTTTTTAGCGCATATCATTATACGCGCCCAATATATATATATATATATATATATATATATATATATATATATATATATTGTGTGTGCGTGTGTGTGTGAATAAATACATTCCAGCTTCTAGCGATGTTGGATCTATTTCTATTCTTATACCCCCACTAATCAATAATTTTGAGGTACTCACCTCCTCAGCGAACAAGGCTGAATGATTTGCACGGAGATTCTCGAACAATTCGAGTCTGGACTCGTCTGGGGTTCTTACACCCGACTTCCCACCTAGAACTGAGGCTCAACTGAATGACGTCCACATTACAATCTCGCTTGTCTTTAAGATAATCTCAAAACTTGACCCTCACAAAGCGAGCGGAGGGGACGGAATCCCAATCATAGTCTTCAAGAAATGTACCCCTGAACTCTCCTCTGTCCTTTCTAAGCTCTACAACTTGTACCCCTCTCCTTCCTGCTTTCCTGCCTGTTGGAAATCTTCCTCTGTAGTTCCTATATTCAAAATCACTGGAGAATCCTCGGAACCCCACAAATTACCGACCTATCACCCTTCTTCCGATCTTTGGCAAAGTGTTCGAGGCCATTATTAACGCCGAGGTGGTTCAGCACCTCACAGCACACAGGTTCCTCTCGGACAAGCAGTACCGTTTACGCTTCACCAGGTCTACTGCTGATATGCTAACGACCATCAACGAGTATATATACCAGGCACTCGAAGTCCGAACCGTCGCCTTGGATATCTCTAAAGCGTTCGACAGAGCTTGGCATGCTGTCCTTCTATGCAAGCTGCGGAGCTATGGTATCGCTGGACAATTGTTTGAACTAATCCAGTCATTCCTATCTAACCGCACATTGAAAGTGGTATTAAACGGACATGCCTCCCAGAACTACCATACGAACGCGGGTGTCCCTCAAGGCTCTATCCTAGGTCCTACGCTCTTTCTGATCTACATTAATGATCTCCCTGATACCATAAGATCCCAAGTAGGTATGTACGCCGATGACACCACAGTTTACTCTCGCCTCGATCAAAAATGCCGAGCTTGGAAAGGACCTCCAATCCGTAGTGGACTGGGGTAAGAAATAGCTCGTAAATTTTAATGCTTCTAAAACAAAGCTACTATCAATTAACCATCATAGACAATCGCACCTACCTCCCATTAGCATGGACAAGGATTACCTCCCAGAGAGTAAATCACTACGCCTCCTTGGTCTCACACTTTCAGCGGACCTCAAGTGGAATGACTATATTGAATCCATTGCTAAATCCGCTGCTATGAAAGTCGGTTCTCTGTGCAGGGCCCGGGCTTTTTTCTGTCTAAATCTATCCTGCACATTTAAAAATCTACCATCCGCCCGTGCATTGAATACTGTTGCCATATCTGGTCGGGTGCCCCTGCTATTCTACTTGGGCTTCTCGACAAGGTAAAGCGGAGGGTCTGTAATGTGATCGATACCGACTTAGCAGACCGCCTACAGTCTCTCTCTCACCGGCGCGACGTGGCTTCCCTGTGTCTCTTCTAGAAATGCTTTCACAGCTTCTGCTCCGATGAACTTAGATCACTGGTGCCCCCTAGGTTCGAATTTGCACGAGATACTAGATTAGCAACCTTTTACAGTGAAACCGATAAAATGCAACCGCAACTTCTACTCCAACAGTTTCTTTCCTCGCACTTCTCGACTGTGGAATTCCCTTCCACATGACTGCTTCCCCGACGACTACGATCTGCAGGAGTTTAAATGTGAGGTCAATAGACACCTCCTAACAAACTAACTCGCTTCCATTCTTTCAAACACTCTTCCCACCCATCCAACTATCTCTCACCCCACTTCTGACATTTCCTATATCTAACTACTCTTTCTATTTACCTTCCCCTATGTAGCCCCAGACGCAATCGTGGCAGTGGAATGCCTTGCTTGGGGTGAAATGATTAAAAAAAATATATATATATATACGATTATCTTTGAAATGGGCGTAAAACCCCTTGGATTGGTAATTATTTATGTTCACATTTTGTCGATAATGTTAGGGTAGGCTTATGAACTTAGTTGTGTTGGGGTTAGAAGTGCTATCAAGGATGGCGAATTTTGGGGATTTGTGGATTTTGTATAACTATTTCGTAGGGTAAAGGGTAAAAGGACGTGGTCGGTAAAGAATTCTAAATGTTTTTTTTTATTATACTTCTCTGCATCACGTAGGTATACACGGGTTATATATTCTGCATCACGTAGGTATACACGGGTTATATATTCTGAAAGCTTTGAATTAAAAACTATGATATATCGATACAATTAGAAAGAAAAATAAATCCAACAGAATTTAAGACGGCAAGATTTATCAAATAAAATGTTTGACACACTTGACATACATATATATAAATTTAGGGGTGTGCGCATCCATGTGATATTTATATCCATCCATGTAGTAGTGTATATTCCACACACGACCTATAATATTGAGCACTTCCCACACATCCATATATATATAGTCTATCAAGATAGCCCGGCGTTGCTCGGATGTAATGAAAGCTTTAAAACTAATGCATAATCCTGGAGCTCAGACTCTTTGGACGTTAGCACGAAACACTAAAAAGCAATAGTTGTTTCCAGTTAAAACGAAACCGTAGACTGAAAGAAAAAGTAATAGATGTAAGTCAAATTTTGATTTCCTGGTATCGATATCAAATAAGTTTTTTCGTCGTAAACTGAATTTTGAAGGCTAAATAAGTCCTCTGAGGAAATGGTATCATGGCTGAGACTAAGAACTATAATTATAAATACTTAGAGCCAAAACTAAAATCTAAAAACTAACCCCAAGCAAAAACAAAAATAAAAGGTCTGATAAAATACAGACATAAAGGTAGATAAACAGACACACACACAAATATATATATATATATATATATTATCGATTTTCTGCACTATTGTAATAACTGCAACCTTGAAATTTCTGAATATCGTTTCTTATGTCTTTGTCTAAGAATTTGTTAAATTTGATTAAAATCGGAACACTCCTTCTATAACACGATTTTTTCGATTATCGATTTTCGATATTTATCGGGGATACCTCGACCCAAAACTTAGCTAAGAACTTTCGCAGACCCTTATCGTACAACTGTGTAAATTTTCAAGAAAATCGGTTCAGCCGTTTTGGAGTCTATAGGTAGCAGACACACACACACACACACACACACACACACACACACACATACATACTCACACACAAAGTTCCATTTATAAATAAGTTTAGATATAGGTGTGTGTAAGTGTTTTTGGATAATCAGTGTGGAGGTCCTGAGTATGACTAAACCTATTTACTGCCTCCAATCAACTAACCAGCATAAACATTCTATGAAGAAGTCATGTCCGTAATAATTGCTCAATATTAGCTCGGGACAAAAGAAACCTCAAACGATTTGTTTTCTCTACCCCAAGTTCACTTAATCCCCTTACACCTTTATTGTACCCGTTACACATTCAGCCGTTGAAGAGCATAACCCTAATCACTACGTTGGATAATCTTATTGGAAAGTCAACCTGAATGTCACCATGCAATATTGATTCCCATGTTAGATATAGACTAACACCTGATGTCGAATGAATTTTTTCTCAAATGGCATTCAGTAAAGGATTTTTCTGGTGCTAATTGGTTCACTTTCAAATAATTCTGAAAGCTGTTACTCATATTTAAGGAGAGACTTTGGAAATTCATAAATCTTCACTTATTTTCCTGGAACGATTTGCGAAAGTATTTGGATAGAAACATTTAACTTTGGTAGGTTCCTCATAAAACTCTGTGTTGTGGTGCAGTTTATATAGTCTCAAAACGAAAACTCGGAGAGCCATGTTCGAATTCTTGTCGAATTCGTTGCAATTACTTTCGCGCAAATATCCTTCGGATTAATCCGCCGCTTCTTCCCCAGTCTATGGGTTAATTAGCATTACAGCTTTGTTTCCATAACTTTGGTTGGCAACCAGTCTACCGCAGAAAGTAATGTCAACCTACTGCGGAAAACTCTTTTGCCCAGTCAGTCATGTCTCTTTTGAGACATGATCGTCCAAGCGTGTATCTCGTGTGGCACTTACGGTCTGACTTTTCTCTTACAGGTTTTCACTTAAAACACAGCAATTAATTCGACACAAGTAGAAACTCCTTAACTGTTCAATCGATGGTGTCTATTGGTACATTTTAATTAAACACATTTAAAGAAACTGTTCTTGTTCGAATGTACGATTTTCTACATAAGATAAAAAACCGAGACATTAATAATTCCTCGACAGTTAAGGTTATAAAGTCACTTAAGACGAAAGGAATTACGAATAATGAAAGAGACGGATACAATGTTATTGATGGGAGAAGACAAAAAAGAACACAATTCAAAATGGAAGATGGAAATTAACGTATGCAATCAGTTTTTTTAACATTATAGTTGACAGGAACCGAAGCAGCCAGAAGATAGTTTCTCATGCGAGAGATGAAACTATCAACATAGATTTCGTGATTACATATAGCAATTTCAATAGTAAAAAGATGAAGCCTAGCTGCCAGTCTAAGAGTGCTTGAAGAGGAAGTCTCATAAAAAATCCCATTGAAATATTTAGAAAAAGGACACAAGGGAGGTAACTGCGGTTGAAAAGAAACTAAATCAGGTCAGAAAAATCAAGGGGAAGGGATACTCGAAATGAAGATAAGGAGAAAATATGAAACAAGAAACAGACCCGGCAAAATAAGGATGAAAAAGAACAAAAAAATGTTTTCGGGAAAACTGTTGACAAAATAACGTCCGAAAATATGGTTTTGCATTTTGTATTATGTATAAAGAAAGTGCCGATACTTATAATCAAATATAGATTTCCAGGCAACAAATGTAACCGTTGAATGCATTGTGTTACTAGGATCACGTGATCATGAATATTTGGTATATAAAGCCCTCAGAAATCTGAGGATGTTCAGTGTTCTTCATCAGCGGCGAGGAACCCAGACGGTGTTCGACCGAAGGGTGCAGTCTCGTCTGGGGAAAATTAGACTAGATACCCGACCCTGCCACGTGCAGGATCTACGGGAAAATTTTGCCTGGTCTTTAGGGCTCGGATTTTCCACTATAAAAAGGCCTTGTGCCTTATTCCACCTTAGTCAGGAGGCAGATAAAAACTGTTCTGTGTTGTGCAGAATTTTCATTGTCGGACTATTGCCTTCGGATGGAATAGGAAACCAGACGAGGCCCTGTCGAAGAGTAGAGTCTCGTCTGGGAAAAAATAGTCAATAAATTTTTGCCCGATATTAAGGGCTTGGATTTCCTTGTGTCACATCCGCTTTTGGCAAACACCTTAGTGAGGAGATAATAAATATCGTTCAGTGTTGTACATCATTCCGGTGTTGTGCGTCAGTGAAGAGATTGTTTCTGTGTGAATTAATCGAGGGGATTATTTTGTATTATTCGAAGGATTCGTTTAATATGTTGACTTTACGCGAAAATACCGAACTATTATATTGCTAATAGCGAGTTACCAAAGCTTCTCTTAAGAATTACGCTACGAAATTAAGTTTATAAAAATATTAAGGAACGAAATACATAGAAAAAAGATATCTGAGAAAAAGAAAGAAGAAAATATGAAATCATAGCGAAGATTTCCCAGATAGATTAAAGGTATATTATGGATGAAAAAAACTTTTATGTCAGGAAAGATCTCTACAGATTCTTCTTTGTATTTTGTTTTTACGTTCCATCTTTTAATCCAACTTTTTTCCGGTCCTTTTTAGCTTTTCGTTTCGTGCGTTAACTTCAGAAAGAAATAAATTAATTCCCCAGATGGGGAAAAAATGTCCTTCCAATTCGAACTCGTTTATTATTCTTCTTTAACGCCGCACATTCTATTTTTCATAAGTTAAATTACAAAGCTGGAAGCCTTTGTTGGCAACCAGTGTAGAAGAATGGCATCCCAGAATGCCGAACTGTGTAGTGAAGAACTGTGTAGTGAAGAACCTGAACAACACCACTATATCCCCCAAGACTCATCATATCAAGAAACAGTTGGTAAATAATAAAAGATGAAAAAAGGACATTTTGGAGAGCTACGATCGTATATGCCTGTAAGTGAAACGACACCTAGGTTATGTTAATATCTTAAGAAAATATTGGAACGTACAACTGGCAATATTCCACTCGCGAGAATGCTCGTAAATGCTTGAGCGAATAACAGTTCATTTATAACTCGATGAGGCTAAAACTCTTGCCTCTACGGGAACTACTTGTATATCAACAGCAAGAGATTGATAATGTCCACTTGCCCGTATTCCTGTTTGAAACACGTATTTATTTGATTGTTGCCCCATATTTGTTCACGTGTATCACTTTAGGCGAAACCACGTGTTACGCATCTTGCGTATCTCTCACTCGCTTCTCGTTGTCTTGCCCACATTTTCCACATATGGTGACATACGTTTTTATTACTGTGCATTGTCGTATCAGTGAATCTGCTCCTTCTCACAGATTCTATCATTCTCTATCTATTTTTAAATGCGGCAGGCCGTCCAATAGGTTAAATGATGCGCCTTCGTAATACTTTACTCTGCCTCTCTTTAGTTGTCCGTTCGTAAAATGAATTGCAACTGTTTTCTCCATCCTGTCTCTTTCACACACACACACACACACACACACACACACACACACACACACACACACACACTCCCGATCAAAAATTTAAGACCACTTAAAAATCTTTAAAAAGAATTTTTTTTACGGATAGATTTTAAACTCCTTCCACTTAAGGTTACCAATGCTACAATCTAAAAGGTTATGGAAACCAAAATCTACATTCCAAACATTTTATTTAGAAATTTACATTTTTATAAAATGAGGCGATTTACACATGATCAAAATTATAAGACCAGAGACAAAAATTCTACGAAATTGTACAAAAAGTTCATGAAAACATTCAACAACCAAATTTAATAATGAAGTCTACCTCCACTGCTTTTGATGACTTCAAAAATTCTGTCGGGCATGCTAGAAATAAGCATTTCCATTAAGGTGCGGGTGATGTTGCTCCAGCTTCTGAAGATGGCTTCACAAAGTTCATTTTTTGTTGAATATTGTTTGCCATTTTAAGAAACATCTCTTGTCATCCATCCCCAAACATTTTCAATTGGATTCAAGTACGGTGAGCATGCAGGATGTCCCAAGAGATGGACCCCATTTTCTTGTAGAAAGGTCAATGTCCGTATGCAACGTGGATTGCAGCATTATCCTGTCGGAATAACCATCCATCCCTACACAAACGATGCCCCTCCGTCATCAAAGATGCTTTTTGTATCATGTTAACACAACCAGCCGCTCTCTGACGACCCTGCATCACCTGGAGCTCCATCGTCCCTCTGTAAGAAAAGGCACCCCATACCATTAGGGATCCTCTACCACTATGACGTGCAGAGAAAATTTCAGGAGGCATGTTTTTGTTATACCAATATCGTTGGAAGCCATCAGGACCATCGAGATTGAATTTTTTCTCATCAGAAAACAGGACTTTCCTCCACTTTTCAACGTCCCGTGTTTGGTATTCACGACCAAACTTTAAGCGCTCTATCTTGTTACGTGGAAGCAGCCGAAAAAATTGTTTACGCTTTTTATTTACCATGCCTTTTTGTCGTAAGTGTCGTCTGATGGTTACGGGACTGCAATCAGCATCTGTGACTGCCTTAATTTGACTAGAAGAAAGTCCCCCGTCTTTCATAACAACCAGTCTTATTTCCTACTCAATGTAGGAAAAATCTTTTGGGGTCTACCAGAGGAATTTGATTTTCCATAATTCTCACTGTTCTTTAGAAAGTTGCAAATCACAGTTTTACTGCGATTTACCTTAGCTGCGATCGCCCGCTGTGACAAACCTTGTTTATGGAATTCTAGAATTTGAGAACGCTCAACTTCGGTAAGTTTGCTTGCTTTAGGCATGGTAACACCTTTACGCAGTGATTGCTAATCTCTAACTGAACTAAAAACATTGGAATTATCATAGATCTAACAATTTATACCCCTGGTTTTATAATTTTGATCATGTGTAAATTGCTTCATTTTATAAAAATGTAAATTTCTAAATAAAATGTTTGGAATGTAGCTTTTTGTTTGTATAACCTGTTAGATTGTAGTATTGGTAACCTTAAGTGGAAGGAGTTTCTCTTTTTAAAGATTTTTAAGTGGTCTTAAATTTTTGATCAGGAGTGTATATATATATATATATATCTATATATATATATATATATATATATATATATATATATATATATAAAGTTGACTTCATCGTGTAGACTTTAGGATCCTTTCAGCCAACACATTATCAAAGGTGCTCGTTGGCGTTATTGTTACACAAAAATTACTGACAGAAGGAACAGTTGAAACTCATTTTAAAATATAATTTTAATCAAAACTATAATTAAAATGTAAAGGTGGGTGTAAACACACAGTTCAACAAGAGTAATAAAAGAAAAAATCCCAATCCCTCCAACAATCGTAAGGAGCGAATGAAATGTTCTTTGTGTCTGCACAGGCTAGGCTGATGGATTTTTAAGTAAACAGCCTTCCAAACACGTAAATGATGGGCCGAGTGGGCGCTGTGCAAGACAGAAAACCATGCGTCCTCATACCCAGAGGTACAGTCTTAATTATCAAGCAAACGTTGTCCAATGGCCGAATCTTGAACAGTTTGATTAGTTCCTAAAGACCGTTTAGGACTACCTGAACGGACATTTGCAGGGCTGTGCTGAGATACTCGTTTTTCCAACCTCAGATTGGTACGTCCTATGTTGACCTCTTCACATTGACATTTGAATTTACAAAACAATTTTTGCGAAAATAGGACACCCTATCTCTACAACAACTAATATATATATATATATATATATATATATATATATATATATATATATATATCGAGGCATCAGATAATTTTCTAAACATATACCGTTAAATATAAGAGACAATGAATGTCTATTATGTTTAATCATGAGCCGTTCTGAACATCGTATTTTGGCTTTAATTTCAGGTAAAAATTAAGACAAATATTCTCCAACATTTGGATAATTTTTATTAAGTTGGTTCTAAGCTTATGATGGTGGATGTTTTTATGTTAACGACCTTGTAACCTCTCTGATAATGGTTCATGTGAGCCGAAAGCTAAGAACCAACAATAAAAAAATTATCCAAATCATGGAGAATTTTGTCTTTAATTTCACGCAAAATTAATGCCAAAATATGATGCTGAACGGCTCATGATTAAACATAATAGATTTTCATTGTCTCTTATATTTAACAGTATATGTTTAGAAAATTATCTACTGCCTCGATATATATATATATATATATATATATATATATATATATATATATATATAGTAACAATGTGGAAGACTGTGTGAAGCCAAAATTGCTGCCAGTCACTGAAATACTGATAGAAAGGCATTTACGGCCAGCAGAATTTGCATTAAAGTGCTTAATAGAAAAGATACAGCATTATTAGAATTAACTTAAATAAAAGATTGTCACTTAGCTGATTCATGTTAACTTTAGCATCCCGACTACAGAGTTTCGTAGATGGATTTTTTCCATCTATTCTTCAGGGGTATATCGCAATTTACTGTTAATATTTTCAAATTTTCTCTTGTCTATATTTAATACAAGTTGAATTCGTTTAATTCACTTACACGCAAATAACCTTAGGAAAGGTATTAATCTGTCTCTCTTCTCCAGTTATAGGTTAAATAACAGGACAGATTGGGTTCTCTGGCCTTGGCTGGCAACCAGTCTACCGCAGAAAGTAATGGCAACCTACTGTGCGATAATCTTCTGCCCAGTCAGTCATATCTTTTTCGGGACATGATCGCCCAAAGCGTGTATCACGTATGGCACTTAATTGCTGTGAGTTGTTTGTGCAGGTGTAAGCTCATGCGTTAATTTTCTGTTTTATCACGTGAAGAGTCATAATCATTTGTCGAATTTTAGTCACACACACACACAGATATATATATGTGTGTGTGTACATATATATATATATATATATATATATATATAATGGTTTCATTTTTAATTCGATATTTTAGAGTACCAAACGTTATACTGGTTACTTCATGTTTAAAATAGACGCTCCATTTTTATTTATAAACAATTGTCTAGTACGGACACTTCTTTCCAAAATACTGGAACGGCATAATTATTTGATGGCATTGTTACTGAAGACATTTGATTTTAAGGTCAAAAGGTGACTATGAGACAAGTGTCTAGAATTTCAGCTTTTAATTACTATTATTTACATTTAGATGTGCTAAACAGCTTAGGACATATCCCCTTTTGTGTGAACGCATCCAATTTTCAAATTAGCAAATTTATTGGAATTTGTGACCGACAAGGTTTCCTTGTTTTCCAAATGTTGCCTTTTTGATTAATTGTTTAAACATAGCTATGAATGACCACTCTTGATGTTAGCCTTGAGTTTCACATATAAAGACTGCATGTCCTGTTTAAAAAAAAGCGATTGACCGTAAATTGTTAGGGAATTTTCATTTGAAACAAGCAATTATAAATTTATTATTTAAACCAGTCAACATGTTTTATTGAATGTCTTATATTCTTTGGGAAAATGTTTCTCTTTTTTAATATCTTCTTCTTCTATGTGCCCTGTCCCTGGTGGCTCTTAGTATGCCTTCTCCTGTTACACTGTGCAATCCTCGTTTTGTCATCTACCTGATTAGGTCCTTCAAATATGTTATCCATTGCTTTCCCCTGTCTCTTTTTCCCTCTATCTGGCCTGTTAGTGTCAAATTCTCCAGGTCCTTCTTCCTCACTGCGTGTCCCAGCAACTTGAGCTGTCTCTTCCTGTTGCTCAGTATTAATTTCCTTTTCGTTTCAATCATTTCTAAGACCTCATCATTGTTCACATGCTCGATCCATGAGATTCGCAGTAGCCTTCTCTAGAACCAAAAATTTTCTATAGTCTTCGTTATCTATATGATGTCTGTCACTATTTGGAAAATGTTCGCCATGATTTACTATGTACTTCAATTGTTTTTTTTTCATAATTCTTTTGTCTATTCTTGATTTTTGTTGTTTTTTTTCCTTATCCTTTAAGCTGTAAAACTATTTTTCTACGAAGTTATGTCTTCAACTTTTACCAATAAAATTAGTATTTTTTTACGTTGATATTTTCTCCATTTTTACCTTTATTTTTGCCGAGTTTGTTTTTTCTTTCATAATCTTTTTTTGTCTTCTTTTCGAGTATCACTTCCCAATCGTTATTTCTGAAATCTTTATTCTTTATTCTTTGTTTCAAAGGCTTTTTTTCACTTTTTCCCGTTCCTTCCACGCATTCTTTGCATTCTTTTTTTCTAAGATTCCTTAGCCTTCTTATTCCAAGTCTTCTTCGCATTCTTTTCCCAAGCCTTTATCTCCTTCTTTTCCCAAGGTTTTTCTTTTCTTTTTCAAAGCCTTCTTTCCTTTTTCCCAAGCTTTCTTCCCCGTTTCCCAAGCCCTCTTCCCTTTTTCCCAAGCCTTCTTTTCCTTTCTTTTTTTCCCAAGCCTTCTTTCTTTCCTTTTCCCAAGCCTTCTTTTCCTTTCTTTTTTTCCCCAAGCCTTCTTTCTTTCCTTTTCCCGAGCCTTCTTTCTTTTGTTTGTTCCAAGCCTTATTTCTTTCCTTTTCCCAAGCCTTCTTTCCTTTCTTTTTCCCAAGCCTTCTTCTCTTCCTTTTCCCAAGCCTTCTTCCCTTTTTCTCAAGCCTTCCTCCCTTCCTTTTCCCAAGCCTTCTTTCTTTCCTTTTCCCAAGCCTTCTTTCCTTTCTTTTTTCCCAAGCCTTCTTCTCTTCTTTTTCCCAAGCCTTCTTCCCTTTTTCGCAAGCCCTCTTCCCTTTCTTTTTTAAAGCCTTTTTCCTTTTTTCCCACAGGCCTTCTTCCCTTTTTCTCTCCTTTTTTTCTCCCCTTTCTTTTCCCCAAGCTTTTGTCTTTTATTTTTCTAATATTTCTTCCTTTTCCTTTCCATTTTTCTTTCCTTTCTTTTTTATAGCCAGCTTTCCATTATTTTTACAAGGCTTCTTCTATTTTTTTTTCTTCATCTTCAAAGATTCCTTTTTCATTCAATCGCTTTCCTCCTTCTTCTTTCTCGTTTTTCTTTCAATCCTCCTCCTCCTCCTTCTTCTACTTTCCCTTCTCTTTGTTCTTTCAATCTTCCTTATCTTTCTTTATTTAATCATCCCCCTCCTTCTTCTTTCAAGCCTTCCTCCTTTCGTCTTCCTCTTTCAATCCTCCTCTTCCTCCTTCTTCTACTTTCCCTTCTCTTTGTTCTTTCAATCTTCCTTATCTTTCTTTATTTAATCATCCCCCTCCTTCTTCTTTCAAGCCTTCCTCCTTTCGTCTTCCTCTTTCAATCCTCCTCCTCCTCCTTCTTCTACTTTCCCTTCTCTTTGTTCTTTCAATCTTCCTTATCTTTCTTTATTTCATCATCCCCCTCCTTCTTCTTTCAAGCCTTCCTCCTTTCGTCTTCCTCTTTCAATCCTCCTCCTCCTCCTTCTTCTACTTTCCCTTCTCTTTGTTCTTTCAATCTTCCTTATCTTTCTTTATTTAATCATCCCCCTCCTTCTTCTTTCAAGCCTTCCTCCTTTCGTCTTCCTCTTTCAATCCTCCTCCTCCTCCTTCTTCTACTTTCCCTTCTCTTTGTTCTTTCAATCTTCCTTATCTTTCTTTATTTAATCATCCCCCTCCTTCTTCTTTCAAGCCTTCCTCCTTTCGTCTTCCTCTTCCAATCCTCCTCCTCCTCCTTCTTCTACTTTCCCTTCTCTTTGTTCTTTCAATCTTCCTTATCTTTCTTTATTTAATCATCCTCCTTCTTCTTTCAAGCCTTCCTCCTTTCGTCTTCCTCTTTCAATCCTCCTCCTCCTCCTTCTTCTACTTTCCCTTCTCTTTGTTCTTTCAATCTTCCTTATCTTTCTTTATTTCATCATCCCCTCCTTCTTCTTTCAAGCCTTCCTCCTTTCGTCTTCCTCTTTCAATCTTCCTCCTCCTCCTTCTTCTACTTTCCCTTCTCTTTGTTCTTTCAATCTTCCTTATCTTTCTTTATTTAATCATCCCCCTCCTTCTTCTTTCAAGCCTTCCTCCTTTCGTCTTCCTCTTCCAATCCTTCTTATTCTTCGATATTTCTCACATCTTGCAATAGACACGCATCAGTCGTTTGCCTCAGCATGGCTACCCGAAGCGCACGACCATTTGCAAGACATCACGAATACATCGTTCACCTGACCCATTACTCACACGATAATTCCAACCAATCCGAGATGTCTTTCTCTCTGCCGTGTTCGTATTTATTTATTTTTTAGTCTACAATTTCTTTTTTATTCGAATACAATAGACCTGTTGTCATTGTACCACTTCGCCTACTGAGTTTATTACAGCTGCAACGTGTTTCTTGAGACTGTTGCAGTAAGTGCCCACGAAACAAGCCGTCACTGTACGACACTCAACAACTTCCATTAGCTTTAGAGAATATCGACGCTCTTTCTATCCAATCCAATTATAAAACTACTATCTAATTCAGTTTATATCTGGTCGTAACTCATATTCTGCAAATATCCTGCTGCTAAAAATTGCACTTACCTAACGGCAGATTTCTGCTAAAATCTCCCTGGCTTAGTGTAACCATACCTTTCGGTATGATGAGTTAGACCTTCTCTGTCTAGTGGGTTATGCTCTTGCGTGTGTGTGTGTGCATCTCTCCTTCTTGTTCCGGCTTTTCGTGTGTTTTCTGTCTGTTTATCTATCTGTCTAACAGCTTGTGTTCTTGCTCTCTCTACCAGGATCTCTCCAATGTCTGTCTAGATTTGTTTGACTGTTGTCTGTTATTACACACACACACACATATATATATATATATATATATATAGTACGTATATTATGGCAGCATCCTTTCTTTTAAACATGTAGTATTAAACGATAGAGACAACTTGGTGTTGCAGGAATTTTTTGAATTTTCTGATATTTTCTGTTGGGAGTCGCGACTCCGACTGATAGCAAATCTGTCGAGCTGCGATCCCGGCTTGAAGCCCGTGTCTAGCCACACTGATGAGCTGAGATACAGCAAAACAACGGGCTTGTATGTGGATGACTTTTATATATATATATATATATATATATATATATATATATATATATATATATATATATATATATATATATATATATATATATGCGCTAAAATGCCTGCCTTCTTCCACCTAACGCCCATAGCCCAGAGGTAGAATCGCCGACTGACGCCAATTCGGTCGAGGTTCAATCCTGGGTTAAAAAAACAATCGGAGTCTAACCGTACTGATGAGCTGTGATACAGCGAAACTGGTCTGTCTGCGGATGACAATATATATATATATATATATATATATATATATATATATATATATTGTACCTACCAACCTTTGAATTTATTGTCACATGATAAACGTTTGAAATTGTCATCTTCAACTCCTGACGGTGTTAGACACACTATAACTAGCACCAATTAATGAGTCAGTTCAGTCTGACACGACAGATCTTCCCGCAGTAAACTGTCATTTCTTTATTGTACACTGGTTGCTAACAAAGGCGTTAGTTGGTTCTGCTATTCAACCCTTAGTTTTGGAATAAAAGACACAGACTCATATGTTTTTCTAAGAATAATTTGTGAAGCAAGAATTTGTTTTAGTTTCGGCATTTAACCTTGCACTATGAAGCCTGTGATTCATATGTAACTTGTATACGCCAGCATGGAAATACCGGTAGAATATTGATCATGAAGAGGCTCATCTGGCCATTGTTTCTATATCTGGTCGATTGCTGTTATTATTGTTATCATCATCATTACGATCTGATCTCGTTTTGTAATAACACCCAAATGGAAATGATTGACTTCGACAAATGGACATACAATCATAGGTGATCTTTTATCCCAGGATTGCGTTTCTTATAAAGAACTGAATTCTGCGCTCGCACGTTGAAACTCAACTCGTGTCCATTCTCCAATAGGCTGCTATAACACACATTCCTTCTAAAACCATAAATCCCACCGTCAAACTAAGTTTGCATCCCTATCTCACTCACTTGCCGAGTTTCTCTATCTCACTTTCACTTCGATCCCTAACTAATTTTAAAGTATATTTTGCTATTTCACTGCGAATTGAATTTCTGCGTTACACCTTGTGCCGTCTGTCATGACATTGCCAACATAATTATCTTAGAAGTGTACAATGTGTGGCTCATACGGCGGGCTGTTCCTTTTGCTGACAACAATGATAACGGAAGTTTATAAAATACTGAACGCTATATAATCATTCGTCGTCTTGTATTTTGATACAATAAACTGAGGTGTAGAATATTGTTCCGAGCGTAACTTATATAGAAATGGATAATGAGCCTAACTAGCTTCTCAACAGATTCCTCTATTATGCAAATTTACTGTATTATGCCTTTTGCATTAACTTTAACAGAGGTCCATAATCAGGTAGTAAATAAAAAATTAAGAAATTGTCATGCTGAACATTTCAGGGGTTTCGTGCTTGAAATTCTTTTTTCATGTGCCGTGCTGCTTCACAACATGAGCGAACATGACTCTAAAAACTGTATTGTCCTTTGTGGCTCATAGTACTTTTTTTTTAACTATCTCTCCTTATCACTCTTCTGCCAACCAATAATAGAACCTTGCTAGTTAGGTTCCTCTGTCCCGTTTCAATATGTCCCACTTTTCCCATTATTACCAATTTTTCCAATACGATCCATTATCACCAATATGTGTTGTTGAAAGTTCAGATCGCTCTGACTGATGTCATTACTCCAAACATAGATAAATAAAGCACGCGTTTTACATTAATTACTTATGCTCCATGTATCTAAACTTATTTATAAATGGAACTTTGTCTGTGTGTGTGTGTGTGTCCGTGTCCGTTGCCTATAGACTCCGAAACGGCTGAACCGATTTTCTTGAAAATTTACACAGTTGTACTATAAACGTCTGCGAGTGTTCTTAGCTAGGGTTTGTGTCGCGGTACCCTCGATAAATATCGAAAATCGATAATTGAAAAAATCTGGTTATAGAAGGAGTGGTCCAATTTCAATCAAATTTGATACACTCATAGACAAAGACATAAAAAACGATATTCAGAAGTCTCAAGGTTGCAGTTCTTAAAATAGTGCAGAGAATCGATAATATATATATATATATATATATATATATATATATCAGGGAAGATGTTTGTGTGTGTGTGTATGCTTATCTGCCTGTATGTCTATATTTTTTCAGCCCTTTTATTTTAGTCTTTGCTTCGGCTCTAAGTAGGTATAATTGTAGTTTTTAGTCTCAGCCATACCATTTATTCAGAGGACTTATTTAGCGTTCAAACTTCAGTTTACGACGAAAAAAACTTATTTGATATCGATACCAGGAAATCAAAATTTGACTTACATCCATTCATTTTTCTTTCAGTCTATGGTTTCGCTTTAACTGGAAACAACTATTGCTTTTTAGTGTTTCGTGCCAACGTCCAAAGAGTCTGAGCTCCAGGACCATGCATTAGTTTTAAAGCTTTCATGACACCCGAGCAACGCCGGGCTATACTGCTAGTCGTAAATAAAATTAATATCTTTTCGAACTTGCTTTGATTAAATTAGTTAGGAACCTAATTTGATTCACTTTGGATTTTATTTATTGATCATAAAATATATAGCAAAATGAATATCACTTTCCGTTTAGTTCGTCTGGCTTCATTCCAATCTATATTCTTTATCAGTTATTGTGGTTTTTACATAATATTAATCGTTGCAAAGAAACAAACACCTAATGACAAATTTCTCTTTAAAATGATGCAGAATTAATTCCCCATTCAGAAAAAAATACATGTGACAATAGTCACTGGCAACTCCATCAAACTACGGAAAAGTAAAGAATTGTACCCAACATTTATAATGAATTTACAAGAAAACAAAACAGTGTTAAAAATATGTAAATAAAAAATGCAGCGTCAATCGTCATTTTATGTATTTGGAATCTTAATTTATTAATGTCTTCCCTCTACAGAAGGATGTTGCGGATATCGTGAACCGAGCATGCGAGCAACGATGAGATGTCAGAAAGAATAACAACAAAAAAAATTAATACTGAGCACCAGGAAGAGAAAACTGAAGTTCCTGGTACATGCAATCCGGAAGGAGGGCTTAGAGAATTTGATACTGACAGGCCAAATAGAAGGAAAAAGAGACAGAGGAAGGCAGCAGATAACATATTTGCAGGGCCTGATCAGGTGAATAAACGGAACGGTGGTTGCAAGTTGTAACAGAAGAAAACATACTAACAGAAAACCAGGGATATGGAGACGTGGAGAACCATGATCGCCTACGTCCTGAAGGGACAGGGCACATAAAGGAAAAAGAAGCCTCAACAATTTATCTATTTTCTTAAACTCTCAGTATGAATTTGCATCATTATCGCCTTTATTAGCTAAAAATAATTAAAAATATGGTGGGTTTATATTAATTTTCTATTCATGGAACATAGTAAAAGCCTGAGTTATAACTTAATCCGAAAATAAACGTCTAAGCACTGTTTTGGGTTAATTTTCTTCCTATGAAGAGAATAATTTCAATGCAATCGAAGAGCCCACTATCGGATTTCAGAATGAAATAAAAGTGTAATATCATTTCTCAATTTTTTTAAAATTCATGAGGTAAAACTGTCCCTTATTATTTCAGTCATGTCATAGCAATGCCTCATTACACTAGGGTGAGATAATGGTTTCATCCAGACACCAGCAGATGGTCGCGAGAACTGGGTAGTGCTTGTTGTTCATGTCATCATTTAGCCAATCATTTAAGTGTCATACGTGATACACACTTGAACGATCATACTTCAAAAGAGACATGACTGACTAGCCACAATAGATGGATGAATAGAGGGGGAAAAGAGACGGAGGAAACAACGGGTAACCTAATTGATGGGCTTGAGGTTAGGATTGGAAAAGCAACCAAAAGAAAGTGTTAAGAGCTAAAAGCGATGATGAAATGTGGAGGACTCTGATCCAGTACGTCTTGGACAGATACGCCGACTTCCGCAGTTTTTGGTGCTTAGCAGCACCTCTCTTATCAGCTGTACAAACACAAGCATGAGTAATTTGGGGACTGGGAAATTAGTCTCCTTTGCCCGCATGTACGCGTATGAGAGTTATACACTAAAAACAACTTTGACACACTACTCCCGTTCTATCATCCACCTGCTCAGGCCCTTCAAATATGTTATCCACTGCCTTCCTCTGTTTCTTTTTTCTTCTATCTGGCCTGTCAGTATCAGGTTCTCCAAGCCCTCCGTCCTCATTGCATGTCTCAGGAACTTCAGTTGTCTCATCCTGATGCTCACTATTAATTCTCTTTTCGTTGCCATTCTTTCCAACACCTAATCTTTGGAGACATGCTCGGTCCATGATATCTGCAGCAAACTTCTGTAGAACATCATTTCCACTGCTTCAAGTTGTTTCTTCATCTTCGATGATATTGTCCAATATTCACTGCCGTATTGAAGAACTTCTTTTTTTTTATAAGCGTTTCACCCCGAGCCAGGCATGTCACTGCCACTACTGCGCAGGGGGCTACATAGAGTGGACACAGGATGATTAAATATAGGAAATGTCAGAGGGTGGGTGATAGGCGGGTAGGGATACCGAGAATGGTTAAATATAGGAAATGTCAGAGGGTGGGTGATAGGCGGGTAAGGATACCGAGAATGAGGGTTGGGTAAATGAGAGTGTTCTGAAAATAATTGGGAATTAGAGTGATAGGAGGTGTCTGTTGACCCTACATTTAAACACCTGGAGACTGTAACTGTTGGGAAAGCAGACTTGTGGAAGGGAGTTCCACAGGCGGGAAGCGCGAGAAAAGAAGCTGTTGGAGTAGAATTTACGGTTACATCTTATCTGTTTAACTGTAAAAGGGTGGGACATAGTTGATAATCTAGTATCTCGTGTAAATTCCTGCTTAGGCGGCACCAGTGCTGATATCACATAGCAATCTAGCACTCTCTTCTTTGATTCTAGTGAAATTTTCCTGTGTCTCTGTTTACTCAGCTTCTGTAACGCGTCTCTCGCCATACCAATTCGGCTTCGGATCTCTGTGTCGCATTTTCCATCTTCTGCTAGAACGCTTCCTACGTATTTAAATTATGTTACATTGTGGTATCCTTCACCTGTATTTGGTATTTTGTGTTATTGTTCGCTTTTCTCAAACCGTGTTTATATTTCAGTTTCGCATTTTAAGCCATCTGTTAAAACACCTAAGTATCTTAATTTTTTGCTATTTTGTTTGATGTTTGTGTCACCAATTGGTAATTGGTGTATTGGGCTCCTTCTTTCTTTCCTTTTTAAAAAAAAAAGAAAAAGAGCCCCATATAATACTACTGACATTTTTTTATTCACAGTACTTAAAGTGAAATGGGTACCGGCTTAGAAAATGGAATTGGGGAACCGAGTTCAAATTCCTTCCAAATAGTTTCTGGTTACATTCTTTCAAATGTCCTTAGAAAAATTATGATTCAATTTTTTCCAAAATGTGGATTAAACAGTTGACTGAACATTAATACGGGGTTGTATCAATCCGAATTTAAAACCGCCGAAAATTTAATTGGAACTTACCTAACAATATTTCCTTTAAGTTATTCAATATAAGACCCATGAGCCACTCAAGTTACATTGAATGAGTTAATTTGTCTTTATGGATGTATGCATTGTAAATTATAAGAATTTACAATAATCATCCTCGGAAAGAGAATGGAGTTTTTTTGGGTTTTTTTTGTTGTTTTTTTTTTTTTACTAATGAAAAATGAATTACTATTGTCCTTCTTGCTCACACGGCTAGATGAATCTTAAATATTAAAATCAGAAGTAATGGATATAGTGAGTGTTACGGCACCAGTTCAGACCTTTTCTTGCTAAGATTCACCATGTTATTCTTTTTGTATGATATTTACCAGCATCATTCTGAAGACATTATGGAAGATCATAAAGATCTACCAATTTTCGCCTCCGTTCTTTTGCGTACAAGTTCGTTTTAGGTAAAGTATAAATGTTGTGTGCGTTGTGATGCAGTAGATATCGACTCCGAATAGGAAATCGAAGAGTTGATTTCGAATTCCAGTTAACTTCGTTGCATTCACTTTCGCACAAACACCCTTGGTAAAAACATGAAACTATCTCTTCTTCCAGCTTTGGTTAAAATAGCAAGGCTGATTGGTTATGTAGCCTTGGTTGGCAACAAGTCTACCGCAGAAAGTAATGTTAACCTAACGCGGAAAATATCTTTAGCCCAGTCAGTCATGCCCAAGCAAGTATCACGTATGTCACTTAACTGAGAAATGTTATATTGTGACTATATCTGTTCGTTTATGACTGGAGTAGATAGACCTTAATTGGAGTAGATAGATCTATCTATCGCCCGGTTCACACTCCACCCACGTCTATTGACCAGGTTAAGAGTCTCATCCCTTGTTCCCTGTTTAGGATGTGGTTTCTGGCTTTCTCTTTTCTAATCTTCTCTCTTTGTTTTTTGTTTTTTTTCAATTGGAGTAGATAGACTAAACTATCGCCCGGTTCACACTCCACCCACGTCTATTGAACAGATTAAGAGGCTCATCCCTTGTTCCCTGTTTAGGGTGTGGTTTCCGGCTTTCTCTTTTCCAATCTTCCCACTTTGTTTTTTTTTTTCTTTCAATTGGAGTAGACAGATCTATCTATCGCCCGGTTCACACTCCACCCACAGGTTAAGAGGCTCATCACTTGTTCTCTGTTTAGGATAAAGTTTTCGGCTTTCTCTTTTCCAATCTTTTCACTATTACGTAGCCCCCTTGCACATCAGTGGCGTTACCGCCTTGCTCAGGGTGATACGATTAAAAAAAAACTCTGTGTTTAATTTTAAACTCACAGATGTGATATGTGATTTATTTTTGTTTTTGCAGAAACTGACAGTAGTGTATTAATAATCTAATACCTCATTTTGCCTGATGGAATTTTGCAGCTGGTGGTGAAGTCAATTGTTGTAAATTTAATTTACAGAAATTGTTAATCTCGGTCTCCCTTTTTTTCTTTTTTCTTTAAAATAATTGAAAAGTCAGATATGCATAAAATTACTTATTCTTATTTTATTCAGTGGCTACTCGTAGGCGGCTAACAGAAGGGAGGCGTTTATTTTCTTTCTTTCTCTTTTTGGGAGGGAGTAGAGATATACCGAGATTAACGTAATCCGGTTTATTACCATTAAGATTTTGCGATCTCCGTTTTATTGAACCGCAACCGTTTGTTATATATTGAAAAAAATCTCGAAACGCCCACCATTAACAAAATTCTTTGCACCGTATACCTAAGAAGACCTGCTTACGATAATAAATTACATCTACAGTGTTATCGACAGGCTCCAAAGGAGAATCTGTATTGTGATAGGTCCCGACCTAGTAGCTTTACTCCAGCCACTTTCTCAACGGCTGGATGTGGCTTCTCTCTGTCTATTCCACAAATATTTTCATGGCTTCTGTTTCGACGAACTTAAGTCACTGGTGCCCCCGCCACAAGAATTTACTCGCGCAACCAGACTGGCAACAAGGTCCCACCCATTTATAGTTAGATCAACCAAATCTAGCCGTCAATTCTACTCTTACAGCTTCTTTTCTAGCACTTCCCGCCTTCTATATTCTTGCTTTCGTGCCGGCTACAAACTCCAGGAATTTAAATGCAATGTCAATTCCCATCTCTAATCCACTTGATTCCAGTTCTTTCGATATCATCCCGTATATCTTGTTCTTTGACTTTCTCTCTACCTTCACCAGTGTCTTCACACCTGCGTTCCCATACTTCTCTTGCCATTTTTTACTAACATCCAGTGTAACTGGTTCGTCTTTCTCTTCACTTTCCTCCCATCTAAAGGTTTTGTGAAGCGTAGAACCATCTTTTAAATGCTGTTGTTCTCAAGTCTACTCTACCCCTGGGTGCTAACACCCGTTAGAGACTTAGCTATAAGCAAATCACTCAGTTAGGTGCCATACGTAATACACGATTAACAATCATTTTTCGAGACATGACTGACCGGACAAATTTTCCCACAGAAGGTTGCAGTTACATTCTGCGGTAGACTCGTTACTGTAAAACCCAATCTATCCTGCTATTTAACACATAGCTGAAGGGAGAATAAACGGATTAATACATTTCCTAATGGTATTTGTGCGCAGGTGAATGCAATACTTTTGCACAGTACTATATATATATAAAAACAAATTAAGGCAGACACGTTATTTCATGGTAAATCGGGGGCATAGACCTATTTTAGGCGAACCATCATCAGCTTCAGTCTTTATTGTAGAAAGGACAAAAGCAGATTATGTTTCGCTTGAAATAGGCCTATACTTCCGAATCACCATGAAATAATATGTCTGTCTTAATTGTTCTTATATTTGCTCTATTTGTATTTATATACATATATATTTAGAGCTCTCCTAGAGAGTTATCCTACCACTGTATGTACAGGATAGCCCTTTGGATTCTTTTATATCTACACCGCATGCTGATATATATATATATATTGAATTATTTTTACTGATACTCGTATTTAAGTAGATATTCTGTTTTTAATTAAACAGTATTTTATATTTATATCTACCGGCCTGATTATTTCACGATAAATTTTTATTACGAAAATGTGTGCTATCCAGCAGGATTCGAACCTGCGACCCCTATTTACATAGGGGAAGCTACCATTTGATCTGGTACTGTCTTAAACACTCGACCATGAATAGCCTCTTGATCAGACGAGGTTTTTATCATGCTTATATAATCATGCTTCGAATCCTGTATTTGAAATGTTAATTAATTACTAATTTCCCATCCTGATAATTTATCAGTCTTTTCATTCCAATTAAAATTCTTGTTTTGGAAAGTTTTATCTTGAGTTCTATTTCTTGAATGTTATATGACATCTGTCTAGAATATACAAAGATGTCTCATTCGATTATGAATAACAATTTTTAATCAATTGACCCCAAAAGAAGTGATAAAGCCACTAACACTTGGGTAATTACCGAGAATGAAAAAAAAAACTCAGAAAAGTTTACTGAGAAGGAAAAGCTATAAGAAGAACAGAATTCAAGGTGACTGATGAATATATTTGTTGCGCTGACATTTATGAAGATTGTAAGTGACCGGAAATGATTTCGGAACAGGGATTCAGGGTAGAAGTACAAGAGAAAAAAACTGTTAGAATAAGACTTACGATTGCATCTAGCAATTTTAACTATAAGATGGTGAAACGTAGCTGCCAATCTGGTACGAAGTCAAGGTAGCAAATAGGAAATCTCATCCAAACAATGGCTTTTGACCGGACAAAACTTAATAATAGCTAAGAAAATAGAGAATTTTAATGACATTTTATTAAAACAAAGCAAACGGTTTCACCCAGTACTTTTCAAGCCACTGGGATTTTTATAATAAATCAATAAAATGTTGAAATGGAATATTGATATGAGGTAAAAAAAATTAAGGATACTAGAGCCCAATGATACTAAGTCCCAGGAGACATTCTCTCTGCTTACAGAGAGGAGGTACCCGGCATCTTATGTATATGGACTCTAGCACCTTTAGATGGAAAATAGAGTGCGATTTAGAAAGGATCGAAAAATTATCAGCACTCAGATTAATCACAAATTCCTGCCATTAATAACGTGTTCACTTATTGAGGACCCGGATGTATTTACCAAGTGGTTTCTATTAGCGGAAAAGTTCAAGTTTTTTTTTCTTTTTTAACTAAAAATATTTATAGAAAAAATAGGGAATCTACATTACAGCAATGAGAAATGGTTGATGACTAGATGCCAGGTCAGGACCGATAATATTGCAATTCTTCATTGTATTATTCCAGAAGTTTGTTTTAACTTAGCTAAGTCTGAACAACTTTTGAGTATTGAAACTCAGCTTGGTATCAATTTTCCACCACCAGCTTGCTAGATACCGTCCTTCCACAATGTTAATAGCCTTTTGGAATCTTTCAACGTGCTAATCCCTACTGTCACGAAAATTAAAGTATATCCTTAAAGTTTTTAACACAACTTTTTGATACCAACTATGTTAAGGAACTATATGTCAGTACATTACATTTTTACATTCTTAATATGAACAATAAAATTACTCTGTGACTATAATTATTCTTTTTTATAATATAAAACCAGGTGTTTGAGCAACTGAAAATTCAATAAAGTTAACGAATTTTACAGGTAGTATTTACATTTATTTTTAACAATCTTAGAAATTTGGCTATGATTGATTTTTTTTTTTTTACTTTAGCCTGCACCAAATCATGTGCAGTTTACTGTAATAGAAATCTCCTTGCCATATGCAGTCTCATAGTGACTACAACGTCAGATCATAACCTATAGATATCTGGGTATTACTGTGAAGCAATTGGACAGTGGTACCATCTATCATTACCTTTGCTCACTACTATTCCATATCTTTTGGCACTTCAGTGTAAATAACAATGTTTAGTTGTATCTCTGCGTTAGGAAGAATATCGATAGGATAGATAATTTAAACGCGACTACTACGTCACCACTGCCGCTCCAGTATCCAGAACAACCCTAATCTTATACATAATACTCATGTATTTCACCACGTGATATGTTTAGTCGAATTCTCATGGTGACAATTATTCAGTTAATGAGCTCACCCTAACATAAGTTATATTCCCATGGGCAGAAGATAATTTCCGCGAACTGTATATTGTGTTTTTTATTCCTTATTTTCTCCTCTAATATGAAAAAGATTTATAACTACAATTTCGATAATTTATAACAGTACAATATTCAGGGAAATAATTGCTAGAACTTAAGCGCGAGGGACTTCTTTATTCTTTTTCCCAAGTTATGATTGTCCGTGCTCATTATCCCCAAACTCTGGTTCTGCTAGACCAATAAAATGAGACAGCTTGTATGATATTCTAAGAAAGAAAAGAGTTTGGACTAAACAAGGAAACACATCATTCAGTCAGTTAAATGCCATACTTAATACACACTTTGGGCGATCATGTCTTGAAAGAGATATAACTGACTGAGCAGAATATTATCCAGCAATAGGTTGCTATTGCTTTCTGCGGTAGACTGGTTACCAGCCAAGGCTATAGAAACCACTCTGTCCTGGTATTTTACTCATAGCTAGAGGGAGAAGAGCTGTATTATATTATTAAATAGTAATTAATGGGGTATCAGTTTTTTATTTCAAAACAATATAAAATTGATCCCCCACTTTATACCCAGTAGAAGTTTTAATTGTTTCCAACTATTATATTCAGTCAGTCACTTAAGTGCCATTCGTGATACACGTTTTTGGCGATCATATTTTGAAAGAAACATGACTGACTAGGCAGAAGATTATCTCGCAATAGGTTGCCATTGCTTTCTGCGGTAGACTGGTTGCCAAGGCTATAGAACCCAATCTGTCTTATTGTTTAACCCATAACTGGAGGGAAGATACAGATTAATATCTTTCCCAAGGGTATTTGTGCGTAAGTGAATGCAAGGAATTCAACTGGAACTCGAACTCGGCTCCCCGATTTGTCGTTCCGAGTCGATATCCACTGCACCACAACGCACCATTGCTCGTCGAAAAAATAAAGCTTAAAATCTCTCACGAGAAACATATACACCTTAAACCCTTGAACTACGAAAGTGCTAAAACTTTGCAATCAGGGAATTTTTAAATGTACCCGAAATCAGTTAGCTCTAAATACATAAAATAACATCCATCAAGGTATTAATCCGTCCCTACTTTTCAGTTATGGGTTAAATAACAGGACAGATTGGATTCTATAGCCTTGGCTGGTAACCAGTCTACCGCAAAAAACAAAGGCAACCTTCTGCGGGATAAACTTCTGCCAAGTCAGTCATGTCTTTTTCGAGTCATGAACGCCCAAACGTGTATCCCATATGGCACTTAACTGACTGAATCTTTGACCGTTGGATGCTGTTGAGATAGAACATTTTAATTACACTCATATAATATATTAATATTCACCAGTATCCTTGAGCGGCTGTGGTCGTATGGTCATTCCGTAATTTGAGTACCTGACCAGTTCACCTTACTGTAAAACCAGGTGTTGTTCATTTATAGTGTTTATTGTAGCTTGACTTTGGTAAAGCGACCAAGCAGAACCAATTTCTTTCCAGAGTAAACCTGAGTCTATATCGTCTCACTTAAAGGCTCGCCTTGGCCTCGTTCACGATCACGTAGCCGCTGATTCCATCAAGGATAGCTTTCGACTTGAGCTGTTGAATTCATCCCAACAATACTGTGTCATGAGCAGAGTCAGTAAATATAGAGTCCAGTTTAAACCATTGTGCTTTAGACGAAGGTTTATCCACACTTTAACACGTTTTGTTTTAATTCTGTTCAATGTCTATCTCCAGTCATTCACTAAAAGAGTGTAAATTGAACCTGTTCAGTCGCCGATGATTAAACCATGTCGGTGTGAGGAAATTCCATGGCAGAAGTAGACTTAGTAGAATTCTTTAGTTTTCTCGGTTTAGAAGGAAGAAGATCCATTCTGCTATATACCTACCTCTATACAATGTGTCGTCCCCCGTGGGGATCTTCATATCGAAATGGCCATTCAACATCTTTGAATTAATCCTTTTTTAATATATATATATATATATATATATATATATATATATATATATATATATATATTCCGAAATTATAACATGGATATGTACAATATCACTACAAAAGTAGCAATTTTGTTTCGACACTTCTTGTGTCTTGTCAAGTAATGTGGTTATTTTAAATTGAATGATTTTAAAAAGTTAAAAACAAGCAAGACCCCTTTAATCAGGGAGGCATTATTATATGTACAATGTAGACCAATCAGAGTAAAGCAACTTCCAATTTGGAGAATATGTGGGCAGACTTAGAATTTATCTTGGTAGACATTGGTATTAAAATTTGATTAAATTGAGATCAGTATTATTAATTAACTATTAGATCTACTTTATTTTTGTTGCGAAATTTAAAAAAAAAATTTAATTTAACAATTTAGTAGATTTAGAAAGTTATTCATATTTTAAACGAGGAAGAGAAAGAACGCATATATAAATAAACCTACAAACATTCACACATGGAAAAATAGACGAGTATATTCAAAATCACTAGCAAACA